>CAFUXE010000170.1:240198-257303 GCA_903364295.1 Serranus cabrilla | reverse complement strand
CTGAAATATCTACTGTAATAACTAAAATTAAGAGTTTTTAAAGATGGTTACTGCCATATAAAAGGTTGCACATTTGAATATACTGATGTGATAAAATCAGCGTTGGGATGTTACTCAGTGAATTTGGGATTATGTGGGTTAGATTGGATTATAGCTGTGTTATATAAAGCAGTTGCACCGGATTGGTTGTTTGAGTCGAGCATGCGCCGAGTGACGCAGCTAACAACATAAGGACCATAGGAGTGTTTACGGAATGTAAATTGAACAGTGAGCGCTTTAAAAGTAAGGATACGTTTCCCGCGAAGAGTGGAGGTGAGTGCATACACAAATTCCTGCAGCTCGGTCCGGTCCGGTCGGGTCCGGCCCGGCTCTGTGTGTGCGTTTATGCGTGTGTTGGTGCAGAGTTTGTTCTCTATTCACTCATGGAATCGGGAGACAGAAACGAGGACGGCCGCGGCATCTGCTGGAGTGGAAACCAGGCAGGCATTAAATATAGACTATCGCGAGTACATGCAGTGCTCACAGCCTCACTGTGAACACGCACAACACTGGATGTTACGGCTGCTACACTTGGCGTACTGGAGGCAGCTCACTTAACAAATTTATGTAGACTTTATCTGGAACAAAATGTTCTGAATTCAAACATCGGGTGAAGTTGCTGCTTTGTACATTCCCACTGTCCTCATAACTTCCACAATGCTCTCTATGAATCAGGTTTTTGACAAGAATAGAGATTATTTGTATCTTTATCAGCCAGGCCTAAGGCTAACGTTTTTGGGAAAGTTGTTTTTACTGTCGTTTGTTGCTGTTGGGACACTGTTTTCATCCCATGCAGCGTGTCTGCTGGAGACACACACCCACACAGCGCCCCCTGTCGCTTTCTCCGTCCGTGACATCAGAACTCTTTGTTCCTTTTCCCTTTGGCGCCGTTTTCCTCAGTACTCTTGTTTCCACTCAATAGTGGGCTTTCACGGCGCGTCATCAGCGCGTCATCACTAACCGAAGTAGCAATGTTGGAGTCCCTCTTTGTAAAAGAAACAATGGAGTATAATGGAGAATTGTGCGCTTGCATTTAAGTGAATTTAACCATGTCTAAAAAACAAAAAAAAAGCTCTATAAAAACATTATGTAAACTGCAATTTCTCGAAATATTGAGCCTTTTCTTGTGGTCCAAGTCCTTCCCTGTATGCCCTTGCATCTTGGAAGCTTGTTAAGGAGCTTATCTGATTTTTAGACATGGCTAAATTCACTTAAAGTGTCGCAAGCGCACAATTGAATTGATTGAATTGAATTCTCCATTGTACTCCATTCATTCTTTTACGAGTGCCTCCAACGTGCCTCATGACGACTTCCGGTAGCAATGACACGCTGTGAAAACCCTCTATAGTTTGGTAAAAACAAACTTTCAGTTGAGTGTTCATGGAATAAAAAGTGCACACTCAGCGTTTTGTGCAGCAGCGCATCTTGCCGCCTTCTCTTCCGGCAGTGTGTGCTCAGTTTGAAACACTCTGTCAGCTCTGAATGTTTGTGCATATGTTTGAAGTATCTGTGTTTGGAGACGACTTTGCTTATCAGAACCATTCACAATAATATTTTAACTGCAATTTTGTGAGTTCCTAGCAGTAAGTCTTCAGTTGCAACCAGGATGTGTTAAAGACCTGGATGTTAAAGGTCAAACTGGTCTGTTAACTATGGAATCCTGTGTGTAAACAGTGTAAAGGCCAAATGCATAGAGCTCAGCTTTCGCTTATGGAGGTGGCCAATCTTAAGAATAAAACAAAACAAATCAGTTGAGACTGGCAATAATGACCTAAATCATCTCATCCCACACTCTGCACACATCCTTTCATTGTGATATCAGTGAAATTAATGCATCAGCCGAACCTTTTGTCTCAGCATGTTACCCCCTCCCCAATATGTTCAGTCAAGCTGAAACCATTCTCTTAACATTTAACCTCAAAAGAAAAGAGCTGAGTATTGTGTTTGTTCATTGATACTTCTAATCTAATAGAACTACATGGCAAGTCAATTATGTTATTACCTCAAATCAATGTCGTCATTCATAAATAGTTCCCAATTGGTGTAAAATAACCCATGCCAACAGTCTGACAATACCTCCTGGGTGGAGAATCACTTCTCTGTTTTTACATAGCGCGCCCAGGTCCACGGCGGCTGACATGTCCTTCCGGTCTATAAAAAAAACACAAACTGCCGAGAGCGACAAAAAGCACCTACTCGTACTACCACCTAGTACCAATTTAGCAAAACGCGTTTCTGCTTAGTCACAGAGAAGCGATACCAGTGCGAGAAGCAGCGAGACGGTCTTGTTACTTTACCAGCAAGTTTGAGAACCTGCCGTTCATTTTTGGTCAAAATGGAAGACCACACTTATGCTGTGTCAAATGAGAAGGAATCCTCATGGCCTAACAGTACTGGCAAAATCACAACAATATAAGCACGGCAACATAATTCACTATCATGCTCGGGGAGAAATTACTCATACATGCTCACACAAATTATTCAACACAGTTTGAAGTTTGTTTGAAATAACGTACCTCATCACCCGAAAGAACTCTCGACGAAGTGGTATTTGAAGACATGTTGTCGATAGTCTCTTGAATCTCGACCCATTCCGCCTACCGTAGTTCCAAATAGGCTGCAACGAATGCAATATCAAAATATCAAACACTAGATGGGACAAAAAATGACACAGTGCACGTTTAAATCAACTATACCTACCACATAAACACCAATCTGTTTGGTCCAGTGGTTCTTTCAGTTGGATGTTAGGCATTCCCGTCCTGTTGGCAGAATGGGAAAGAAAAGACAGGAAAAACTTCATGTTAATCTGAGCATTCACGCATTCTTTCAAGATAACCTTGTGACACATGTGGAGCTAGTACAGCTCTGTGTGACAAACAAATATGTGGTTACAAAAAACACGTGTATAGCTCCTTCGCAATTGTAATGTCAGTGCTGATATTGAATTGTATTTGATGCTGTCAGCTGTTCAGGCTTTGTTGCCATATTGCCACCAGCTCCTCAGAGCAGTCACAGAAATGTTGCACAAGACCCTGACTTGATGAAGTTATGCAATTGAAGGGTTAAGGTTTTTTTCCCCCACTGGCTGTTTCTCCTTCAAAATGAACATGAAACTTGGGGCGGAGAGTGGTGGTACATCATGGTCAATTTTTTTGCCACCACGGCAAAAAATCAAACAAAAAAACCCCCCAATATAAATAAATAAAATATTCCACAATCAATCATTTGAAACACTTCCTCATTACATCCATGTTGTTACTCCACTAGGCCCAGCCAGATATTTGACTTGTTTAGTGTAGTAGTAGTTTGTTACAAAACAATTTTACTGCTACAGAAAATTACAGATCAACATTCCATTTCCAGGAACTCCCCTTAATGGCACCACTCACTATCTGTGTAACAATTTGGCCATAATCTAGCACAATCACCTAACACAGTGCAGCATTCTACCACGTTTCAACCTGGTTTCCGATACTTTACCCTTAAAATGACCATTTGTAGATCAGCTTCTCAGGTGTGTCACCGTGAATCAGTGAACAAAACATTGTTGTTCTTGATTGAGTTCACAGGGAACTAAGATTCTTTAAAATTAGTACATTGTTAATGAATTAAAGTAAATTTAACAACAGCAAAACTATATCAAAACATCTGTGTGAGTCCATACAAGTGGCTGCCCGGTGCATATGTGAGACAGCAGTGGCAGGAGTGGAACCAGCGAGCTATCTGGATAAATGAAACTTATATTGCATGAGCTGAATGAGAACCTCTAAACTGATATTTTAATATTACTTAAGTTCAGTAAGGTTTTAGTCCATTTTCAGATTCTCCATTCACCATGTGAGTCAAACAAAGTTTTCTTCAAGAAGTCAAGGTAACATGGGGTGAGTAGCCGGTGTATAAATGCTATAAATATTCCTGTAATAACTGGGGAGTGTTGAGCAAGGTGCCCAATCTAGAGGTGTGTAAGAGAAAGCAGGAATGAAGTGTCTGGTTTATGGGTGTATTTGTGGTATTCGTCCTCCCTGGCCTGAGGGAGCATTGGCCTGCTTTCATCACAGCCATGCATGCATCTACACACAAACACACAGTCAGCAGCCAGGTTTGTTTTCCCTCCCTCCCTCCCTCACTCACTCACTCACTCCCCCCCTCTCTGTTTTACACACACACAAAAGACAGACT
The DNA here is from genome assembly GCA_903364295.1 of Serranus cabrilla. NCBI lineage: Eukaryota > Metazoa > Chordata > Actinopteri > Perciformes > Serranidae > Serranus > Serranus cabrilla. The sequence goes on along the minus strand of CAFUXE010000170.1, from coordinate 253,082 downwards.
GAACTTTCTGCCTGGATGGTGATGCTCAATGACAGTGTGTGTGCGTGTGTGCATGCGCTGTGGGTCTGTTCATGTGGCCTGTGTTGGATTTTATTTATTAAATACATTCAATGTTAAATGGTCAGAAATTGGTCACTGGTCCAGATAGATCTGTCATTGGGCCTGGGTGCCATTTGATGATGCATAGTGTGCATTTAAAGTGCAAATGCACTTCAGGTACCAATATAGGTCATTCATGGATAAACAAACTGCTTATATCAGTGTGTAAAACTGAGTCTGTGTAGAGCAGATTTAATGTGTAGTAACAGATAAACTGTCAGTAGCATTGTAGTGGGTAACAGTGGCTTATGGATGGATCTGTGGTATTCAACAGCCTGCCCCAAGGGGGTGGTTGGCTGAAACACACGCACATACACACACATACACAGACTGGACTCCATGCTTGGCTGGTGATGCCCCTGACAGTGTGTGAGAGGGATACGAGACAGTACAGTGGGATGTGTTGGGATGGATTATGCTTCTAGATAAACACTGGATCTGACTGAAGCCAGTCAAAGGGTTATAACTTTCAGAGGAACAGGTTCTGTTGAGTCCATGATTGTCCTTTAAAGGTTTAAATGTCTGGACATATTTGACACTAAGGCAAAGAGTAACAGGGAACAATGGGTTAACTTAAGCAGGAAGGGAAACCACTCTTTGAATGAGATTCATGAAATTTTCCCTCAAGGTTGTTTTGATCTTGTTGGTGTTCATGTGTAGACATTGACAGTACCTCTGGGGCTAGTTTACATGCTGAGGAAACTGGTCTCGCAGGTTTTTATTACTTTGTTTATCAGTGTGTGCACATTTTGTGTTGGAGTTATGTCAGGCTACAGGTTTAAGTTTTAGCCCGATTTTGAAGCCAGTGGGAATCCCCAGCATATACTGTCCTATACATGTATTCAAACATATGTTCAATGCTCTCACAGCAAGTGTTTGAACAGACAACATGAGCAACACAAAGTGAGGGTTTGTGTTCATACATGTCTGCCTGAGTGAGCAGACAGCTGTTGCAGCCTTGTGACTAAGCATGTGTGCATATGTAGTAACATATATCCAGGACCTTCTGTTTAACCCTTCGCTCCTCCAGCTCCACCCTACAGCCCCCGAAGCTAAGATATCAGCTGTTTACCCTGTTAGCCTCCTGCTAGTGTTACAGTTCAACATAACCCTACACTGCCTTGCAGGAATGGATGCAGAGTTTGTGTAGGGGGCGGCATAGTAGTCAAGCTGCTTCACATTATTGATGGTAGCATGACTGGGTTATTAGTGGGACATTAGAGGTGTCTGAGGTAATCAGAAAGCCTGACCCTAAAGTCAAAGAGTTGTTTATATGAAATATATTTCTAAATTATTTGTGTTGCATTTATTAAACCACATTGGAACAGCTTCTACCCTCATACCATCAGACTGCTGAACAGTTGATCTGCCACACACACTCATACACTCACACACACGCTCACACCCACCCACACATACAGAAATACTCTCACACACGCACTTTGCCACTTTGCTATGTGAAGGTTTGCACTAATTATTCTTGTTTCCTTTAGTATTCTATTTTATTCTAATATTGTAAATAACTTATTCTATTTTGTATTCTTATTTTACCTATACTTTATTTTTTATATGTACATTTTCTTGCTTAATAATGCACCGTGAAGTTGAGCTGGCACTAAGACGCAAGAATTTCATCACTGGTGATGGTGTAAATTGTTACAAGTGTATGACAATAAAGTATCTTGAATCTTGAATCTTGAATCTTGAAGAATCCAAATTGTCAACAATCAATTCAAGCAAGTTTGCAATTTGTGCTTCCAGCCAAGCTCCCAGGTTGGATTTTACATCTCAGAGTATGTAAAATTCACAGAAACTATTAAATGACTTGTTGGTTCAAGTTGATTAGCAAGTGTCAAGTCCTGTGCAGAGGCACACATCTGAACCACAGCCCAGCACCCCTCCCCCGCCCTGAGCCAAAACACACATTTGGTGTGCATGCCAGCCTTTGGTTCTTTAGACTCCTCCTTTAAGGACCTCTTCATTAAAACATGTGATATGTTCAGCAATAACTCTTGCTAATGTGTTTGAGTCAGCAATAGGTCACTGTGCATGTGTGCAGCTTGACTGGAAATGTGTTACAGTGCATGAAATGTATATTCATCAATTTGAAAGCTTACTAAAATCATCTCAATTGTATTTGATAAATCCAGTCCGTTATTCAGTCAAACTCTTAATTTGAAAACTGAATGATATAGAATTGGCTCCATTCAAGGACTTCTATACTTGTTTGCCTGTATGTGACCTTTATTTTTAAAAAAGACTTGTTTTGCTGATCATTTGAAACAGACTTTGAGTTTTCTCAGCATGTGCCTGCCTCTGTCTTGGCAGGTTTTAGACTGGGTGTGAAAGTCATAGTTAGACTTGTTTTTAATTGATTTAAATGGTTTGAATAAGCCACATCGCCTCAGGTGTTAAGCCTGTTATGATAGAATTAAATAGTTAAAAAAAAACTAAAGTAGCCTTGTTATCCAAAAGCTGACTTTATAAAATCAGTATCACAGTTTATTAGTCTCACAAAAGATCACTGAGGATTAACTGGGATTTGTTGTGGCAGGTGGAGGAGATCAGGTTACCAGCACCACCATGGTTTAGTTTTAAGTCTTTTCCACACACACAGTGGTGTTTGGAGATGTTTGGAATTGGGAGAGCTGTGGTTTTATCTGGTTTGGGTACCAATCTGAGTAATAATATGTTGGTTTTAAAACGTATGTTAATTAACTTTAACAATAAGGTACAAGTTAAGTACCTGTAAAAACAGTCAGTGACAAAGAATGCAATTATGAAGGAATAACAACAACAACAACGGGAAACAATTATTAACATGGGTGCTTTATATTAGTTAATTGATATTTTACTTACAAGATATAAGTAATAAAACATGTTGGTGTTGTGGAGTTTGTGTAGAACGGCTGTTGACTCACTCACTTTTTGAAAAGCTGACTCCATTGAGTAACCATTAATATCCATGTGGGATACTCACTGGATTACGTAAACATATATATACGTTCTCTTTGCATGCAGCAGTGGATAAAATCTACTGGACTAGTTTTACAGTATATAACATTACTGCAACTGATATCCTCCTCTGCAGCTTTCTGGGACAGTCCCCAGGTTCTAGAATTGATGTCACCATCAATTTTGCTTATCTACATTGTTTATGTGCAGTCTCGGCACATCAGCACAAGAAATCAACCCCAGACAGTTGTCCTCATCTCTAGGCTGAATATGTCATAGAGCAAACAAAGCAAGCTTTATAGACAGCTGCCAAATTGAAATAAGTTGTAATGTTTTTGACAGGGCATTATGAGGTATTGTTCAGCTCGTATATGAGTTCAGTGGTTGATTAAGTGGCCCTGATACAGACCCTGTTGATTGGTTCAGCGCATTCCAGTTTCCAAGGTAATTATGAAACAGTTATTAAAAAGCTAGTGTTTCTCTCAGGATATAGACTGTGTATAAGTCTACTCTCCTCCCCTTCCATTATCTGTGTTACTGTTTTGTTGGTTGTTTGTTAATAAGCGTTTTTCCCCTTAGCGTGTTTATCCCAACATAGTGCGAAAAGAAGTGTACTGATAGGTGCAAGAACATATTAGAGTTTGCCCCCATAAATGATTCATGTGGAGCTATAGAAAATACAATTAAATCTAATTAACTTAACCCTCAAGGGGGGTGCTGTTGGGGGGGTTAGGCACCCCCCCTACTATAATCGCAGGGGAAACACTGAATGTATTATTATCAGTATAGGAGGCTGACGAGTAGGAGGGATTATGACACTTGTGTCACCTTGATGTCAATGTTCTTTTATTTTTAACATGGCTGGTAATCTTCTCATCTACAACAATAAATAACTGTCCTTTCCTCTTCGAAATCAACCTCCAATGCGCTGCTCTAATTTCACCTTGCCTTTGGGCTAAACCAGTGCTTCTCAATTATTTTATGTTACGCCCCCCTTAGGAAGAAGAAAACAATTCACACACTTTTTGTCTATTTTTGTCAATAATTGTGTCAAAAAAATGCCCCATGTGTAAATTATTTACACCCTTTTTCCACGAGAAGTACAACTTTTTTACCATTTACCATTCTTCTAAATACCCAAAACTGTGTTTTATAAAAAGAACATCTCAGACAGTTTTACATATCTGGAGCTTTCTGAGTCTATGTTACAGGCTGTTATATTGGCATTTTTTATTTTAGCAGTGGTAGTTTCTGAAACAATTCCTGTCCACCTGAAGACAGAGACCCACATGACATCACATCACTTTTTCCTTTTTTTCTGTGCACTCATTTATGTTGGTTGGGATAGGGAAGTGGCCTTGAGTGGGAGGACGATAAAATCACTCCAGGAAAAAATACTAAAACTATTACTTACAAGATTCGGATTTACTTACACAGAATATAACTTTAAAACTTTGTTAAACTCCAAGAAACCGCACCAAGAGTTTGACTGTATCCCCAAACTCTGTCACACAAACGCCGCCTGCAGCTGCTGCTCTTTTCCTCCCTCTCCCCACATGGCACTCAGTCATTACCGTAATGCATGTAATAGCATCAGAAAGCCCCGTTTCACAGTTTTCAGGGGCAGTTTGAACGAAGTAGTGGGAAGGTACGGTAATTGGAAATACACATGCGCCTTGGTGTCACCGGCAAAAAAAAGCATGTTCCCCAGGATCACACGCGCCCCACCTGGCATCGCATCGCGCATTTTATAGGCGTGGCGGTCGAATTTCAGGCGTGGCGCACCGCCACGGCTACGCCTATGTAAGGGAAGCACTGATGAACATACACACTAATTTATTTTGACCCTACCCTACACACACCAGCCTGCTGCGACACTGTTTTGTTTTCTCCGTTTTTCTCTTCATCTGTAATCCTGAATAACAATAAGTTAAACTCTCTGCTCTAGTTTTAAGTTTTGGCTTCTCTGTAATAATGTCTGACTATTTCTTCTGGTGTGTTGTGTAGGGATGAAGTTCCCTGTGGATCTCCTGGCTGATGTCAGCCAGACTGAGCTGGAGAGGTTGGCTCAAAACTACATGAACAACCTCCTCTACAGCAGCCCTGATTCTGCTGAGCACCTCTCCCTGCCTGACTCCTCCCAGGTAAAACATAGAGCATGCTACACATCTGTGCACATCTGTAGGGACCAGGCCTGTCCCAGCTCCCTGCTGACTGACACTGACTGGTGTGCTGTCTGTCAGCCATGACAAGGCAAGGGTCATAAAAGCAGTGGCACAATGCAAAATAAAGGACATCTACTCAAATATTGTACTGCTGTACAGTTTAGAGAAGCTTGTGCTTTGTTTGAGTATCCCAGGTGTCTTTATACTTCTACTCCACAACTTTTTACTTTAGTTAATTGTGACTTTGCAGATTAATATTATTAATACAAAATATACATTTGCAATAATGTGCATTGAAATAATGAAATAATGTGTTCAGCACTTTTTTGGCTAAAGTGAATTGTTTGAAGAGTTTGCCATCAGTCAATTTGATTAGGAGCAGCCTGAGCAGAGAAAGTGATGGTAACGGCACAGTTACTACTGACTTACAGAACAAAACAACATAAATAAATAAAATGCTGAATCAAAGCCCCCTTACTGATATGTAATAATGATTGATGAACTAGCTAGCATGAACTAACTACATTGTTTCTCAGCTGCGTTGCTTGTGGTGGAAAGTAACTAAGTACATTTACTCTATACTGTATTTAAGTACAATTGTCAGGTATTTCTACTATACTGGAGTACTTCCATTTTTTGCTACTTTGTAGTTCTACTGCACTACATATATATATATATATATGAATGATATGTATATTTTTATTCAATTAAAAAAAAATGAATCTCAAAACTCTTTTCAAATACCTGATTTATATGTTGTATAGCAACTACTCTACAGTTTTAAGATCTGATCTTGAGATCATTGATAGTTATGATTATGTTCAACAGAAATAAGAGCATACTGACCTCCTGCACGTGGTTCTCCACATGGTGGTGGCAGTTACATGCACATGGCAGTTATGTTGTGGCACCTTTAACAGAGATATAACAAATAAATTCTAAAAACAAGAACATTTAAAAATGATAAATGTGAATATAAATGCTACAAAGGGCAGTAATGTTCAGGACAGAGATTCTACAAGAGCTGTTGTGCAAAGTGATGGAATAAACATGAGACGTCCCAACAACATTCAGAGAAGTCAGATGTTCAAGCCTGTCTCTGTTGAAACAGTGTTGAGGCCACAGAGGTTCTTTTCAATACATTATTCAAATAATTTGCATGGAGAGTGAGGTGTGCTTGACAACTATGTGACTTTGTGTACTGAAACATGTGTGTGTCCTCAGGTCGCCATAACCATTTCCACAGTGGGCTTCGTCCCTCTGTATGGATCCAATGTTAAGCAGAGGATTCTGGCCCTCTTCTCTCCCAGGGACCCATCCACTGCTGTGGCTCTGTACCTGCTGGACCAGTGGTACACAGTGGATGAGATTCTGAAGACGTCAGACACTGCTCGAGATGGAGCTGTGGAGGTATGACGGTCAATAAACACTCTCTGCTGACTGTAAGAAAGGATTCTCACTGTGGGCTTAACCTGTGCAACACTTTTGCGCTGGCAGGATTTAACAGCACTGATGTTTTCCGTCTTTGACTGCCTGCAGAGGTTGTTATCGACCCGTGGCTCTGAATGTTCATTCAATGCCCAGTTTGTTGTGACCAGTCGGGTCACTATCTACCAGTGTGTTCGGTTCCTTGGGTTGAGGCTCGCCATCCAGTACTGGAAATAATGATCCTTTCTTCTCGCATGGTCGATCCCTTGCCCCCTCGGGCATGGACCCCTAAAAATGACCGAAGCAACTGGTATTAAAGCTTGCAGATCACACGGGCACAGTTAATCTTCATGTACTGCAAGTACTGCAGTGACACAGCCGGTTAGAAAAAAGCTTCCTTTTAAAGAATGGGACTAATTACTTTCTGTCTTAACATGGCGGGCTGTTGAGAGATCCCTTTCCTATTGCGAAAAACTGTAAGAGATGGAGGACAAAAATCCACAGCCCTTGTTCTGTGCAAAATGAAATCTGAAGTTAATTTTTTGGGCAAAGTTAGACTTGCCAAAATCTTAATTTATGCCTTAAAAATAATAAACAAATAATAATTTGTTTGAACAGTTAAAAGGAAATGATGCACACAGTGACAAATGCAATTTCCTCAGATTTACAGAAAAATAACTTTTTTTCCTTTGTGTGTCCCTCAGGTGGAGACAATAGGAGAAAGAATAGTTTTATACATCCTTAATCGTGTCATCTATAGAGCTAAGGAGATGAGCTCTGAGGAGCGTCCTTTCCTCTGCCATGAAGAAAAAGATAATGCAAAAATCCTCTGGAAGAACGGAGAAGCTGTTGGCTTCTACTCAGTCAAAACCTCAGGTGATGTATCTCCACAGATGTGAGCCCGCTGTTCTCTTGCGCTTCAGTCTGTAGTTTGCTTTCAGATGGTATCTATAAGAAATTGTTACATGAAATTCTAATACTGTTTAAATATATTTACATCCATACAATATAACATATGATAACTAATCTTGGTTCATTCCTTTCTGACATAGACCTCACAACTATTCTTTTGTTTCCCTTGTAGGCAGCATGTATAACTCAGTTTCAACCACAAGCTATCAGCTCCCTGTGATGGACACCATATTTGTGAGGAAATGTCAGCGTGGTAAAGGCTTCGGCCTCCAGATGCTGGAGCACTTTGTGCTCTGTTTCAAAGATGACTGTCTGGGGTTGAGGTACCCCCTCACAAAATCTATGTATAAAGGTATACCTTATTGATGTGTACAGTACGAATGTAATGTGCTGGTGCTGGTATTTGATAGAAGCATATATAGTACATTTCTGTAAGCTGAATGCACTCCTCTTTGTTCCCAGTGTGTGAGAAGTACCTGTATCAGTACCCAGGAGACACTGACCTGCTATGGGAGGTGGAGGGCGTAGGTAGGCCCAACCAGAGGACCAAGATCGCCAGCAAGATCCAGGCCATGAATCAAAGTGGTAAAAGACAGCAGAAACTGTACTGTAGAGATAGAATGTTAAAAATGATAAATGTGGTATAATTTGGAAATTGACAAATGCAATGTAAAGAATGCATTTCAACATTATTTGAAGTGTCCTTTTCCAAGGATTGAAGAGCTGCATGTCCTTCTGTTTTTCTCAGCAGTCTCCAAGATTCTGTCATTCACAGAGGAATCATTTGTGATCACCGAAATGACTGAAACGGATGTAGTGATGGAGACAATTGCAACTCAGATAACAGAAGCTAAATCTATGGAATGCACAGTTGGAATTATGGTACATTATTATTATTTCTTACAATTTAAGAAACAAATAATTCTAATAAATTTAAGTAAAACTAATCCATGGTATTTTGATTTGTAGCAGGACGTGACAGTACTGAGTGGTACTGAAGGTGAGCACTTTATCATTTTACATCTACATTCTAAACCTTCCCTGTATATTAATGTACATATAACGTATGGTAATAATGTACATGTACAATTTCAGATGCCGACGTGCCCCTTACAGCCAGGGGAAGGATTAGTGGCTCAAAACAAAGAAAGATGGGAAAGGACAAGTCAGAAAAAGTAATCAGGTCTGTATGAATTAAACCACATCACTCCTGAAAACAGCATGATTGCACCTATATCAGGAAATAAAAAAAGTAGTAGTAATTTTGTGCCAAAATGTTATAAAGTTGATCTAAAGTTTTGTCAGATCAAGTGAGGATCTCCCACAGTCAATTTTTTGTGTAATTATTCTCCTCACAGAACAAAGACACCGCTTTAGTGAATACAACTGATTTGAGTAACTGGAAATTATATAGTATGCTGTAGAATAAACCCAACGTCTGGATGATGAATCATATTTATTAGTGATTATCATCAGCAAATATATTTCCAAATACTTAATACAAATACATAATGTAATTTCAAGTGGTTGACTGCTTTGTGGTGCTACACCATCAAATCTTTACACTATAAAAAGCTTGAAATTAACAGTGAGTTCTAACATCTTTTAGAACTGAAGATATTGAAGCAGAAACCCACAGAGAGGAGCAAGTCTCTGTGCAACAGAAGACAGAAGTTCATAATATCTCTGAATTGATGCAGACTGAGGTGTGTATATACAATCTCGATTTGAGCCTGGTTCCAACCGGGCATGAACATGTGTCCTGGGTGTCAGAAATTTTATTTTCTCTATAGGCTTTCCATGTTATTCTTGTAGGCCTGACAGTAGTGATGATTATGGGTAGAACTTCTGATGAGATGGCAGAAGTAGCAGGAAGCTAGTGAGTCCCAGTGTCTAACAATGGTGGCTAGAAAGTAATTCACTTTCAATTTAGCTGCTTTATTTTGTTGCTGATAAGAAATGGACCCTTTTAAAAGGCATATTTAAAGGGATAAAGGGATTTTTAAGTTAAGTTTCATGAGTTAGTTTATTACCTGCTGGAGCAGCAAACAGAGGTACCAATACGGAAGCTGAGCACTGTTCTGCTGTGGACAGGCACTAGCACTAACATGTATTGGAGCCCACTTAAAAACATGTTTGTATCCATCAATGCATCCTTTAAAGCCACCAGACTCTATCAACAAAAAACATAATTTTATCTTGCAGAACACAGGAATTGCTGGTCCACTGCTGCCTCAATCGGTTAGTTTTTTTATGAAATTGCATGGCTTTTGATGATTTAAATGGGTCAGTAATTGACTAAACTAAAAAAATGAATCAACTGAGACAGTTGTAGGCCAACAACTCCTGTGTTCTGCAAGATGAAAGGAAGTTTTTTTTCGAAGGAGCGGCTGTAAAAAAAAAAAAGCATAGATAATGGCTTTAGCTTCCTGTTGTTTAGGGCTGTCTGACAGCAAGATAAAGTGGTTAAAATATTCTAGATATAAATGGTAAATGGACTGCATTTGTCTAGCGCTTTTCCAGTCATAGCTACCACTAGCATTATTATACTACAAGTCAGTCTTTAGAAGTTCACATAAGCATTCATATACTGTTGGTGGACGCTACCATGCAAGGTGCCACATGGTCACACAACGATGATATAGTCATCAGGAGGAATTTGGGGTTCTGTATTACTGACCTTGCGATCTGTGGCCAACAACTCTCCCATCTGAGCCATAGTCATAGTGTACACTTAAATGGATATTGACTTTTTAGGTGGGTTTCTTTGTAAGGGGCAAAAAATTGTTTTACTCCTGCCTGCTTCTCTCTCTACTGTACGGCCGTAGCAGAAGTCAATAAAGTGGCTTCAAATATGCTAGTGTACGTTGTCTGGGCCACTTATTTAGATTGTGCTTCATCCCTCAATAGTCCAAAGCAGAGGTATGATTAAATTATCCTGTTTAATGTATAACAGGTGATGTTTTCAGTAGGGATGTCCCAATACGATCACATGATCGGAAATTGGGGCCGATCCGTGGTTTCAGACTCGAATGGAATTGGACGTTTCATCCCGATCAGGGGTCAGATTTATACATGTATATATATTCTCATCATTTTATCAGATCCATAATATTTCAAAACAAATGGGAAAAATAACAGCTTAGTATTTACTACCGTTGGGTGGTGGTATAGAGTCAGACGTCTCAACTCAGAAAGAAATCAACAATGTATATATTTATTAATTTTCACTGTTATGTATGAAGGGAATATGCCTGAAGTGAGAAAGATACACAAACAGGCTGGCTGCGTTGATCAATGAACGTAGATACGGTTAATGTGTTCAAAACACATATAAAGTGGCCTATTTGTATGATTTAAACAGTGACAAAAATAGACTTCCATGAGTAAAAAAAACGTGGGGGATCTCCGTGAGACCACGTCTCGCGCGGCCCCCTCTCCATTCAAGGAGCTCTAGCTATGATTTGTTTATGCTAACTGCTAGTTACAGGATAAATGATGAAGAGACAGACGGACACCGACAAAGGTGGTTGACGCAACATATTTTCCGCCGCGCACTCTCTGCCCGCTGGTGGGAGCGTCTTCATTTTTTCATGTATTATAGAAGGATAAGGACTCGGTATCGACAGATACTCACAATCAAATGACTCGGACTCTGGGGCAAAAAACCCTGATCGGGACATGCCTAGTTTACACCATGTCTTAATTCCCATTTGCTCATTTTGTTACTGTAGAAGAGACACACAATAAATCACACCCTTAATTCACACAAGGGGCCTGAAAACCTTATAATCTGGCCACTGGCAGTGTGAACAACACTCCAGCGTAACCCTGGTAGTTGTAAGCTTCACTTCAGTCTCTGCATGGGAATTGCATTGCTGCTGGATGAGGCTGTATTTCTCATGTCACAGAAACCACTAAGATTATCATCCTGTCAGTGTGGGCGCTTTTTTTTTATATTTTGCTCAATTATGCACAGATCTGAAATCTGTCTCATCCCCAGATCTTGATGGTTTTGTAAGCTAGCATGGTTTTATCAGCTCCATGATGCCAGCTGGTAGACTTATATTTTAAGGTTCTGATTTACCTGAATTCCCCAACACGATTCCTGTACTCTTACGTGAGATGTAATCACAATTGGTCACTCAAGAAGACTGCAGAGATGCATTCTAATACCAGGTCTTAACTGACAAGTTGTCCATGTGTGATTGGATCACCAAGGACACATTAGTGCCAGGTCTAAACAGGGCCTACATGACCAGTCTAGCAACTTGTTTGTGATTTAATTTATGTTTTTTTTTTAGGATATGTTTAGTGTGGCTCCTGAAGAACAAGGAGAGGATGTAGTTGATTCTGCATCTGAAGAAGCAGATACACTGTCAGAACAACCACACACTGTCCTTGCCCCAAAACACCTAGAAGAAGCTGTTGTCACATCAGTACCTCTGACTGAGGAGTCACAAGTAAAAGATGATACCCCACAGGATCTGAACAACACCTCTTGTTGTTCACATATAACAGTTGAGAATGTGGCATCTGAAATTGAGGAAGAGTGTCAGCAGAAAAAAACTGCAGAGCTGGTAGTCTGTGAAAAAGATTTGGAGATACACAAGGAAGCAGAAACTCTGGACAAAGTTGAAGAGGGAACTCAAATTGGGGTCACTGATGAAAAGTCAGAAGAAAGTGTGACACAACATAAAGCAAGCCCTTCACTAAATGAGACGTCAGAGAATGATGAAGCTGGAAAAACAGGAGGAACAGTTGAAATGACTCTAACAACTGTACAGAGTAAAACTCCCAAACAGGGATCTAAGAGGCACGACATGCTCACTGAAGCCCAAGATGCTGGGATCATTTTGAGAAGAAGAACTGTTACGAAAACCCCCACACCAAAACGCAAATGGACTCGACGCAGCCAGAAAGTATCTGGAGAATTAGCAGAGGCAGAGCAGAATGAAGTTTCTACAGTTGAAGTGGTGGAGGAGTTAACTATAACTGAGGGTGAAGTTGTGATGGAAGAATTAACAGGAGAAAAGCTGACTGTTGTGAAAGAAGGCACAATTTCAAAGCCAGAGGATGTTACAGCTTTGACTGAAGTGGACATGGAGGAGAGCAAGGAAGTACAGGAAGAGGAGGAGGCTACGGAAGAATCTGAGACTGTATCAGTGATGGAAGCACGAAAGTCAGAAGAAAGTGTGACACAACATAAAGCAAGCCCTTCACTAAATGAGACGTCAGAGAATGATGAAGCTGGAAAAACAGGAGGAACAGTTGAAATGACTCAAACAACTGTACAGAGTATAACTCCCAAACAGGGATCTAAGA
>CAFUXE010000170.1:213915-231154 GCA_903364295.1 Serranus cabrilla | reverse complement strand
AAAAAAAAAAAAAAAAAAAAAAAAGAGAGAGAGAGAGAGAGACTGGGTTCATTGAACTCTTGTGGGACCATATTAGATTTCTTGACTGTTTCTTAAAAGCCATCATTTCTGTTTTAACCAAGAATTCATAAAAGTGGGGAATTGATTTTTTAATTGTAATTAAAAAAAATGTGAATATGCGACAAATCTCTCAACCACAGGGTTTGGTTATTTTTTTACTAAGCAACATGCAACAAGATCCAATTAGAAATATGACTAAATGAAATTTAATTGGTGTATTTTCATTTGTGAAATGCTCCAATCGGTCATTTTGTAAAGTTTGTGTTTCTTAGAATTTGTGTAAAAAATATTACCAAAACATGTTCTTGCTTTGCAACTTTCAGCAGAACTCAGGTCATAATATTAGCATGTTTTCTTTTTGTATACATTTTACATGTAGAGATTTAAACATGGAAATCCATCTAATGTTTAATCACCTCATATGATTTACTTCACTTTTAACAAATTTCTTTGTGAACTCTGAAGAGAGGGGGCTTTTCTCAAACCATCATGTAGTCACTGTCCTCAGTCATGCTTATGTTGCTTTTAATAATGTGATATTTAGTGAACATTATACATTGTGTCATAATGTGAGTTTCAGATTAGTTGATTCTGTTGTTTGTATCATTTGAAAGTTAACATTTATTTAGCAGTGTGATGAAATACTGTGACCTTTAACACATTTTTGTATTTGTGCTTCCTAGCAGATGCCATTTTAAGTCACTTAACATCATTAACTCCATTTATTTTTCTGTGCGGGCAAACTTTTCTCTGTCAAGTTATTTTTCCTTGAGCTGAATCTGTGGCAAATAAAGAATTCTGTAGGTAGCATGTCATCCGTCATCTCCTTATTGGGCATGAAATGGATTTTGTTTTTCAGTTCATGACCCACACACACACACACATGCTGAGAATCCAACGGGTAAGAGGCTTTATTTACTGATCACTGATTCTTTCAGGCTGTAGCAGATACTAAATTTATGTCAAAATATGTAAGTAATTCATGTGTATAAGTAACTGGAAGCCTGGGATAAACCAGATGTTCCATACACACAAAATCCTTAAAATCAGTCGGTGTATAGAGGGACGTGTTGCTGTGTTTACATAGGAGAGTAAGAGATCAGCTGTGATAGAAGTAGAGCTATTCAGAACAGATGTTATACACACTAAAGTTAAGTATTTAAATATTAACTGGCCTTAAATGAAGTGAAGTGACTGTTTTACTGTTACTGTTTAGATTTGTGCAAAATTTTTTTGTGAATTAGTAATATTTGAAGGCCCAAGAGCCGTTTTGATGCTCATGTTGTTGAGCTGTTTGGAGACCACTCTAGACCTCTCTAGTGGAGTCAAAGCTTTCAGCCGATATATCCACACTTCTGGTAATCCAAACAGTGTGTGAAATATTAGACTGTTACTTTATAGTAGCTATTAAATGTTGTATTCGCTCCTTGCTAAATTCGTCAGCCCTATCCCTACCCCAAATATACTTTGACTCTGCTCTGCAAACCTGCCCCCTTCTTCAGATTATTGACACCAAAACCTAATAGGTCCTAATTTAAATCAGTGCAACATACTATCATTTTAATGCAATAGGGATATAATAATAACCATAACTGACATAGTTTCAGAAATGTAGTTTAATAACAGATTATTGATGGCCCCTGTGTCCTTAAATAACCAAGTCACTGAACTAATTTCAAGTATTGAAATTTCACCATATTCAAGGTTGAATATAATTCAGATCAATTTAATTTTGTTTATTTTGTTTATTTATGGAAAACTCCTCAATGACATTTGCCGCAATGACATTTAGTTTAAAAAATATAGGTTGAAGATAGACAAGGAAATAAGGCTTGTAAGTAACCGAGAGAGGCACCAGTGGCAGCAGAAATGTGTTATGTGAATACTCGACATAGGTAAGATGAGTACTCCAGGTAGCTGGATTCCGGGCACAGATACAATGAAGGCTGGTCTACAAATCCTGATTTGCCCATTCCATCTGGCTGTTTGACTGAGAGTGATAGCCAGAGGTTAAACCCGCTGTCACCCCCAGTGCCCAGCAAAACTCCAACCAGACCCTCTGTCCAAAACGATGACCACAGGTATCCCATGGATCTGAAACAGTGTCTGCTAGGAGCACAGCAGTTTCTTCAGCTTGGGAAGGGCTACAAAGTGCACTGCTTTAGAAAAACGATATACTATTAAAACAGTGTCTTTTCCTTGCGAAGGTGGGAGTCCGGTCACAAAGACCACAGTGATGTGTGACCAAGGATGGCCAGGCACTGGGAGATGATGGAGTAGACCACTGGG
Organism: Serranus cabrilla; assembly: GCA_903364295.1. Classification (NCBI taxonomy): domain Eukaryota; kingdom Metazoa; phylum Chordata; class Actinopteri; order Perciformes; family Serranidae; genus Serranus; species Serranus cabrilla. The sequence continues at coordinate 228,805 of CAFUXE010000170.1, read as the reverse complement.
CGGCTGATGAGAAGCTTTACCTTGGGCACATACCGTACACACTTTTATATACTTCCGGGTGTCAGGAGCCATGGAAGGCCACTAGAAGTGGCGTTGTAGTAAGGTAAAGGTCCCAGAGTGGCAGAAGAACTGAGACATGTAACCCCACTCCAAAACCTGAGAGTGGACAGAAACAACCGATCCAGGGGTCCACCACTAGGATCAGGGTTAGTATGTAAGGCTGCCCTTACCACCGATTCTATCTCCCATGTTAACAAGGCCACCAGGCAGGATGTGGGAAGAATGGTTTCTGGGACTGAAGGTAGGTCACTGTCGGTATTGAAATGTCTAGAAAGAGTGTCAGGTTTAACATACTTGCTCCCTGGGGGGAATAGGGGAATGGATGCAGCAGATGAACTTGGTTGCAGGGAGGGAAAGGATGAATCCTGACTCTGTTTGGACAGGGCAGCAGCTGAGGTGGAAGTTTGTTATATGCAACAAGACAAGTGTGCTTCCATGTCTGTCCTTTTATCACAGATAGGACAATGATAGTGTCCCCCGTTCCTCCATTTCAGATTGCAGCGGCAGATCTTCTTACCAAAGGGTAAGTCAAGAAAATATTTACAATTTACAATGACAAAACAGTCACATGAACACACAAATCTGTACGTGTGCATGTGTGTAGCTTTAATCTAAAATGCAATGGCGTTACCTTCAAATGCAATGGCATTTTTCATGTGGACCTCCAAATGCCGCTGAAGTTTGGCTGGTTGGCTCGGTTTAAACATGCCTTTGGGACAAAGGGGGCAGAGGAACTGACTGCAGCATGATGTGTAGCTTTCCACTGCAGGTATTGCACCTGATGCAATGACTGAATGATGCATCTAAAAAGCATACAAAAAGTATCATGTGTTTGAATTGTAGTACATGAACTTCAATTCAAATTAATGTATACATGTATAGAAGAAGTAATAGTGACTACAAAAGTACTTAAGTCAAAGTGGATAAAACAAGACACGTAACTAATTTCGTACGTTATGTTAGAAGCTAAATAAAAGTACTGATGCTGCAGAAGCATTTGAGTTACTATTTGTTTTGTTTATATACTGTAGTATACAACAGAGGTGGAAAAATAAAAAAAAAAGTAAAAATGTGCCATGAAATGTTAGTTCTACCACATTTTATTTCCATTTATAAATTTAAACAGGTGATATCATAATTTGCCTCTGGCAGAACAGCTGTGTGTGTTGCATTGTGTTGGTAGCTTGGCTGTCTCACAAATATCACGTTCGTTAGTCCAGGAAGACATGTTTTCAACTTTATGACTATGTCCACCTAATGCAAGGAGAATTAAAAAAAATGTTTCATAACGTTACAAACAAATGCAAACAGTTACTTTACGTTATGCACTTACAAGTTAAGAGTCCTAAGGTGTTGATGCTTATTCCCCATGGTGAAAGTTAACTTTGAAGTCATCTAAGTTAGCTTGAAAACAACAACCCAAACCAACATAAACATTCGGTAATTTGCATCATTAATTACTTTTATAACGCTACTTTTTTACGGCACGTATATTGGCGAAGAACACTAGAAACCATTTATTTACTTTCTGTGGGTAATAAAAATCAGGAGATATCAGCAACTCACCGCTACTCGCAGTCGCAGTTTCCTCTCCAATTAAAAGGCAGGTAAAATGTCCTTCTCAAAATGTGCTCCCCACCTCCCCACCCAAAAAAAAGTTCTCGTCTGGACAGTGGAGCCTGCACCGGAAGCGACCTCACAGTGGAGGTCTGCAGGCAGGTGCCTCTCCCAGGATCTAGCTCTCCCAGTTAGCAATCCTAACACATAGTTTATCTTGTCATTGACATAAATTAAGGGCTGCTATTCGAAAACAAGGGTACACTGGAACAGAAATGGCCCTGTGGCCGAACACAGTGTGTTTAATGTGTCTATTCTGATTGTCTGGGTCTGAGTCGGCTGGGTCCATGCTTTAGGCCAGATCGTTTTGTTATGGTCTATGTGAGGTCTGGACCAAAATGCACAACTCAAGATTGGTGTCATGTGCAGGGGGAGGGATGGAGTGTATTCCCAGAATCCAAGCTTGGCAGGTGAGGTGATGATAATCAGGTGCAGGGAACAAAGTCAGTATTTTTCCATCAGTTTTAATCAGCATTAGCTGATTTGTTAGAAATTATAGTTCTATATTTTGCATTAAAGATAAATATTATAATTGCAGTAAGATAAGTTAAGATATATGTGTAATGTACTAAAAACTTAATGTATGATGTTGAACTATTGAACTGTGTTTTTTCCACTTCCTCTCTCTAGTTTAGGCTGAGCCAGACTGAGTGATATTTACTTCTTCAGACACTGTCTGAAAACTTATCTGAAGTTTGTGATATTTCTATATAAAGAGTTGTTTTTCATGTTGAAAGCAAGGTGTGAGACAAAATTTAATTTGCATAATATGAACAAAGTATTTCTTGGAAAATGTATCTGCTTAGCAACAGGTGATTATTTTAAGACATGTATGAAAAGACAAGTACATGAAAAGGAGACGGTGCCCAGTGAGAGATAGAAAAAAATTGTATTAGTCAGGAAGGAGTTTTTCTATCAAGGGTCTGAGGGACAGTCGGGGTCATTTGACACTGCCTCATTGACACCTGATTTTCATGTCTGGTAGGTAGAGGGAGACAAAACTAATGTCCAGGTGGGGATCCTGACAGCCCCTGTGACCCAGTGGTGTTGCTCCTTCATTTGACTCGTGGGGACAGAGCCTTCTCTGTGGCGGCCCCAAAGCTGTGGAACCACCTACCTCTCCAGGTCAGAGCTGCACAGTAGGTTGAGCACTTTAAATCATTATTGAAAACCTATTTATTCTCCTTGGCGTTCAGTCCCAGCTAGGCAAGAATCCTTGGCTTTTTACTTTTTCTACTTTTAAAATTTTTTTTTTATTCCTTTTAACTTCTGTTTTTAAATTTTTATTTTGTTTGTTTTAAAGTATTATGTTATTGATTACATTGTTTTTATCTATTACTATATTTGGGTCTGACTGTTATTTGTTAATAACTGTACAGCACTTTGGTCAACTGAGGTTGTTTTTAAATGTGCTCTATAAATAAACTTTGACTTGACTGTATTTGAGTTTTCTCTGCATGTGTGTGCATTTTCAGTGTGTACATTTTCATACCCTTGTGCAGATATTCAATGTTTTCACCCTGAATGGCCTCCCATTAATAAATGTAGTTTGTCTCGCAAGCACCCACATAAACACTTTGAAAACCGGTGTCTCTGACATGTATAACAGGAGAGAAACCAAATCATTAAAGTAGAAACAATTCTTCGATCTGGAAATGTTTATTGTGTTTCTGGGGTTGTAAAGCAGAGTGCAGAGCACAGCAAGCATTCACAGCAGGACCTACACTGAAGGGCAACTACATCACTGTCCCTCCCATTCCCAGTCAGGACTTAAATTGTCATTTCTGGTACTGAACTGAATTTAGCACCTAACCAAGTTAAAAAGGCAAGCAAGCCAATAAAGTTCCTTATTTACAAGGAAAACTAAATGTTAAAAGCCAAAACAGTACACAAAGTGAACATGATGTTTTCACAAACCAAAGCCTTTTTTTCCATTTTAAGATTATACAAATACTTCCATATATATGAAAATGAAAAGACATAAAACCACAATTAGGGCCGGTATCTTCACTACTAACAAAGATCTCTAACAGTTAAAGTTCTTCTGAATCTGTGTGCAATGCCCCAGAGGTCTTTTAGCTTAAGTGTAGCCTAGCATTGAGACATAACAAGACCACAGCATCAAACATCACTTGCATTAAGCACAGTTATTCATATTCTAAAGAAACACTTTCAAAATTTGGTTGGCCAAATGAATGCTTTACAATAGTAACAACAACATAGTCCACATCTGAATGCAACTATACAAATGGATGAAGGCATACGTGTAGCATTGCTGATCCAATGCTCCTGATCCACATTATGAAGTCATTTTTGTTCCTTTGATGTCCAGTACCTCAGACAACTTCAACTCCAACAGAAACGCACGTCAGATGCTTCAGGAGCCAAAGTCAAAAACCGTTATCTAGCAGAGAGAGGACTGAGTCCGGGTTTCAGGAAATCTACAACTAAAACAGTACATAAAGTGACATTTCTGTTTGTGTAATACAGAGCAGAGTGAGGCTGCGGTTACCCGATACATCTGTAGCTTATAAAGGAAAAAAAAAACAACAGCAACACTAGACCTCAGCCAGCACACAGGAGACAGCGCATACAACATGTTAGTACATCTCTGCATGGAGATTACATCGATAATAGAGAAGCTTAGAAACTATCATAATCCTTCTTGTCCTTTTTCCCTTCACCCTCGAAGCTGTCTGTCCCATCACTGTTGTCTCTACGACGTTTGCGGCTGTTGCGGACATTGAATCGAGGATTTATCTGCGGCAGAGGGTCCATACCCAAGACTTTATGGATCTGACGGAATGCCAGAAGCCTCAGAGCAAACTGTAAAGAAATATAGAAACACCATTTATGAAGGGGTCCTGAAAAGCTGTTAAATTCAAGTGAATCCTGACATCTGTTGGTGAAAAGCTGGTACCAAGGAACAGATAATGACACAATACCTGACTATGCCACTCACTAAAACTATTAAAAAGTCTTAAGGTATAAAACATAGAATAAAGGACAGTGGCATCACCGGTATTGAAGACAAGTTAAGAAATTATTGAAATTGTAATCCTATAAAACTTAATTAAAACTTTCATTTCCCCATTGCGGGATGAATAAAGTAAAATCGTATCTTATCTTAAAACCCACAATATTGAATTTTGGAATGATTAAATCAGTGCATTGAACATCACATGACAAGGTGAATGTCTTTATCTCTTCATGTCTATTAGCCTGATAGTTTGTGCAGAATCTAAGAACTTGTACTTGGGCACTGGAGGTAATGTCCTCTCTCTGTTGCTCCCCCAGAGATGTTAGGGTATCCACGGGCTTCTTTTCACAAGGATCCACCAGTCCTGGTCCACCTGGTCAAACAAAGACAACAGCATACAGGGATGTTTGATTTCATTAACAGAGGTCTGTGATGATTCATACCTTGGAAAGTTGAATTCAATTTGGACATTTTCAACCTTTTTTATAGCATTTAATCTCGAGGACCTAAGCAAAAATTAAGTCAAAGTCTAAAATCCCATAGACTTAATGCTTAAAACAAACAAAGGAGGTCTCCGTGAGACACATGTCTCATGCCCTCAGTGTGGACTGAGACATGATAGAAGGGAATCTACTACTACTACTACTAATATCCAAAATATTCCTATCATAGACACTACTACAACTATTTCTGTAACACATCGTCCACATAATAGCATTGATCACACAGGGTTAGTCAGATACTAGGTTTGTCCTAGTCTGTTATTTTAAACTCCACCTATTTTGATCAACCACAACCTATATTCACAATAAAACTTGACAGTCAGTGATGACAATTTTTGACAAACTTATAGGAGATGGCTAATCCCCCTGCTGATCCTCACAGTTGATTCTCAAACACAGATTGAAAAGGGAGCATTCTGTCCTGGGGACAGATGTATGAATGAAGCAAAATAGTATTACAGCCTTTTGATTTTATGTCTCCAGTCGAGCTGCAGTTTACATCCATGTCTGTCCAGACTCATGTAGTCATGACAGAAGACAATGCTTCAAATATAAATGCTGCTGAAAATAAAAACTACAAATTCTATGTTCAACCTGGCAGCTTAGAGGATATTTACAATCAGCAGTTGTAAGGTCAGCATCAACACTTCCGCACAGACCAGTTGCCTCCTTATCTGTCTCTGAGTTATGTGGATTAATAATGACCTGAAAACAGGATACCACCATTGTTGACCTTTTGGATATAAAATATAATATATATATAAGATATTGCGTGAAATGTCGTCATTATTAGTATATTGAGATATAGCTAAAAACATGAGACTTGACATGAAACTTGAGGTCACAGAAAACCTTTGAAATCTGATAAGTTCATCACCGAGTCCAAATAATGTTTGTACCAAATTTGAAGAAATTCCCTTGAGGCATTTCTGAGATGAATGGGAAATAGCCATGAAAACATTCCTGTGTAAAAACCTGTTTAAACCTTAAAAAATGTTTAGAGCATTGAGCAGAGTAGCAGAGTGGTGAGTATGATATACAGTATATGTACTCTGATAAAAGTAGGATCAGTGTTTCCCCGAGCTTTACGGCCTTGGAGGGGCACGCGCCTTTTTTTAAGACAGGGCCAGTCAGCTTACATTACTGCATGTAAATACAATCAGTGTGAACACAAAGAATATCCCTCTTCTTCTTGTTCTTGAGTTCATTTTTTGTCCAACAGAAATTTCAGTTAATTGGTTTTGTATAAAAGGACAATAAAATAGCCTAGTAAGTAGAATAACATTCACTGCATATGAAGATTTCAAAAAAGATGTCTTACCAGTGAGTAAAATCCCAGAAGAAATACATTCAAAGACACGTCTCAGTGCATCACCTGGGCTGAGGGGGGCAGACGCACTACTGATGGCCTTCTCAACCAGCAGCTCCATGGCCTAAACAGTGAACATGGCTTACATGGCAGGCAAACACACACAATCTCTGACTCAATTACATCATTTACCACTTAAAGCTGGATTACAATACAATTAATTTCAGTCAATGTTGAAAAGATGAACTCCGTAACATTTGACTGCCTATACCCAGATATACCCAGAACATATAGGCATCGGTTTGCAAATGTTTCTGTCACAATCTTATACAGCATTTGATTTTCTGGGAAAGCTCAACAAGCACAGTTGGTCTATTTTCTAACAAACAGAAATATTGCAGGGAGATAAAACACTGGTTCAGCATTTGAAAAAGTGTATCATACTGATACAGTAATAGAGGAACAACCCCACTCAAAGCATTGCATCATGACTTTTCCATCAAAAACCAAAGAGCTAATCTAGAAACTATATTTCTTACAGCACCGTAGGTTTTTTGTCTTTGTGTCTATGTACCAAAAAGGCCAGAAAAGTAATAGGGCCTAAATTCTGAGACTGTCAGGACATCCCATTTTGGTCACGAATTTAATTGGTAGCCCAGACTGAGTTTTGGTAATGCTTCTCTCATGAACTCTGTTGTTAGGATCAGTCCCATGACCCACAGTGATTGGAGGCCTTTGAATGTTTAGACAAAATGCTTACCCATCCTGGGAAGGGCGACCATGTAGGAACTCGCTGACAGAGGTCTCGCAGGATTCGGATGATGATCACACACGACTGAAGTCCATTGGCCCTAGCCTTTCGATGCAATAAAGTTAGGTTTACGGAATGACAAGTGACAAGAGATGGACCAGACAAGTGAATCAGTTCTGTCATAGAGGTCCAAACACTACTGTGCATAATGGAAGCTTGAGTATGGTTTGAGATGTGTAAGAGCCATAAGAGCTTGCAATCAGCTGCCATTCCCAGTAGTCTTGTACCTCACAGTTAGTAAGGGAGTTCAAAGTTTGCAAGATGCACAAGAAATGAGAGCTTGTCATCTTCTAAACCCTGACCCCAGGTTTATCCAGGTATCTCACAAACAGGTACTTAAAGTACAAGAGTCCACCTGAGAGGAGAGTATAGGGACTGACAGAGCAGAGGAAATCTGCTTAACTTTGCCTGTGCTTTTGCTCAGTAGCAGAATCACAGGAAACTACTCAGATATTCCTTTTTCTCTCAATCCCTATTCTACAAAATATATAGAATCAAAACAATACAAACGTTGAACATGAAAGCACTTCTTGATGGCACAACTTTGTGCAAGTTATTGTGCAGCCTTATGGAGTCACATGTAACTAGAATGCAGTAACTGGAAAATTGAAAAGGGAATACAAGGATGCCAGTTCTTTGCTACAGAACTTTTTCATGAGAGCTTCAAATGAACTTAAATTTTATCATCAATACATATGGGCATTAACCAGATCTTTGTTGTAACATGTGGCATCCTTGAATATTTTTTTGCTTCAAATGGTAATAATTTCCTCATTATATATAAAATGAAAACCAAATGTGTAAAACACAAATAAATGAATAAACAAATAAAGAATGCATCTCATAAGGCTACAATAAGAAAGTAAAATGATGTTCCGAACCTGGAACCACTTAGCGTGGCGCAGAGCAGCCAGAGCGTCAAGGCATTTTTGCCTGTCCAAGACGTCCGCTGGGTCTTTCACCATACCCGAGGTTACATCTAAAAATGGATTTCAAGTGTCAAAATGGTGATGAGGAATGGGTGTTTGACCAGGTCAGCGAGGCTGGCAAAGAACAAACACATTGCCACACATACCAATGTCTGTTTCCATGGCAACCTACAATTGATTGCTCATTTTGCAATTTTTTGATAAATCTGACTACACAAATCAACAGTGTCAGAGTAAGTGGACATATCGTGACAGGGGACGACATTTTAAGTCATTATATTCTGTAACAGGAAGATTCCTCTACTGACTCAAATAGACTGATGTGTTTGGCTACATTACATGGCTTTAGGCTCACAAATGTTTTGAAGCCAGTACCATTTTATCAGGTAATTGTGTTGTAAAGCTTACCATTACCTTGGTAAGATATTTAAATTTTAGCAGATTTATCTTCAGCTTTGGGACAAAAGAGGGACTCTGTGGCTGATGGTTATTCATATGAACTTGGTAAAGAGATAAAGAAACAGCTGATGGCTAATATGGAGGGACCTGATAAAAAAGTGGCATGGCAATAGTAGGTGTGGCAACGTTTTTGGGATGTGAGAAAACCTTGGTCAAAAATCCTTCCGAAGCTGTTTGGCCCTACTAAACCTCTGAAGGGAGACAATGTGCTGGAAAAATTTGTTGTTGTTTTTTTGTTCAAGGAAAAAAAAAGGGTCTTTGTGCTGGACTGGTATTTATGACTAGAATATAAGGAGAAAGAAGCAATGGGTGCTGAAGAAGAGAAAAAAACATGAGAACTACCAGCAAACAAAAGGGGTTAGGATATCACTGCATGCATACCTAACATCAGCAGGTTGGAATAAGACCCCGACAATCATTGGATACCAACGATTCCTCTGTCATAGCCTTCTGTACCTGAACTTTTAACAATACTCCCCTAAGAAGCATTGGAAATAATTGCTTCATGGTTTGACTTCATCTTTCTAATGTCAATTCATTTAAAAGAGAAAATCTTAAATCTTCAAATTATGTGTCCTAATCTTGCATTTCCATTAAAATCAAAAGGACAAAAACTTGTCAAAGGCTTTCATTTTTGAGTCCTATGTATGTAAAGGAAGGTGTCAATCAACTCAGGGGAGCACTTCAGAACAGGGGACCTCAGCATGGTGAGCTGTTGTTCACCAGTACACAAAAGGAAGATTTGTTTCCTGTGGGAAAGTAACATCTAATTTCCTCTGCCAAATCTGGATTTGAGAAAAGGTTGCAAAATTCAAGCATCTTTGTACAATCAATTCCAAATTCAACTTGAGGAACAGAAGTGTCTCATGTTGTCTATTTAGTCATCTTGTCTTTTTTGTCTCCTCATCTCAAAGGGAATTTGGAGAAAGATACTGTAATGCACATCTCCCATTGATTACAGCTAACCATAAAATGGAAACAGTATCCCCTGAACACAGGAAACAAAACAGAATCTCACCTGGGATTAACTAGACTGAACACAATGCAAACACTGGTCATGCTTTGTTTAAAGGATAAAGATAGCATTTGAGAGGTAAGAGCAAAAAGCCTAAGAGCAATACTGCTGGCACCTGCCTCCTTCTTCTTGTTTTCATTTTAGACTAGAAGTGATCTGCCCCACATAATTAAAATAGGTTGGTGGGTAAAGGGGGTCTCTCATGGGCTCCCACCCTTGGCCTTTAAAAGCAAATTATTTTAATGTTCATTAAAAGAAAATCAATTTCAAAATGTTTCAGTTGTTTAAATAAAGGTGGAATTAAAACATTTAATTTGGCCACAGACACAACAAACCATGAAGGAACGAGACCACATCTAACGCAAGTTAATACTGCCCTGTCATTCATCTGATGTCTGAAATCCAAATGAATCATACATGAAGAGCAAGTTGTTAGGTCGATCTAATTTGAAGACTGTGGAGTGCCAGCAGGACAGCGCTCTTCAGGGTGTCAACAAACATATTGAAACTGATTTCAAAGAGAGATAGTAGGAAGACAAGAAAGGAGGTGCAATGGGAGAGGCTTTGATGGGTGTCCCAACCTCCATCCCGGCCATTTTCCTCTCTGATGATAGGTGAAGTCAGTGTGATAGTCACTTGCATCTTTGGCTCGGCACCGGATGACAGAATGATCGCAGCTTCCTGGATAGATCCACTGACCTCGTATTTTTCTGGGGTTACCATCTGGAAGAAATGGCGTAGATACAAATGCACTAACATTATTTCAAAGTCCATTGTACATACAACTATTCGAAACTACTCTCTCTACTCTTCAAAGTAAGAGATACCTCACTGATGTCATCCTTACTACTGGACATTTTTGATTCATGAGGCAGGTAAAGTGGCCACTAAAGAAAGTGATGTGGTATGATATTTGTAAAGATAGTACTGTTAGCTGCTTGGGGAGGTGCTCCACAATGCGGGTGAGGAGGCTCTTGGTGGGCTTCTCAGAGCAGAGCAGGACCAGGTTGACATTCTTGTCCCCACGCAGCAGCAAGCCTTTGGCCAGGACTCCAACCCTCATCACTCCCTTCAGAGCTCTACACAGGTATACAAGACAGGGAAAATAACAAGCAAAAAAGCAACAATTAGGGTGTTATTGTTTTGTTCAATGAAATACACCAAAGTACATAAATCTGTTGAAACTTCAATGTATATTACAACCCTAAAGGTGGAAAAGAATTAGACCTAGACAGCCAAGTTAAACAGCACAGAAAAAGTCAAAAGAGCTACACTTCTGATGTAACAAATACATTTATAGTTATTCTTGAATGCTTGTATTGAATAACTGTGTACATCTACAGGGGCACTGTAATGTCGTTATAGTAAGTACCACTGGAAAACTAACAGGAAATAGTCTGATCTCTTTCCAAAGGGGTTTGGGTTACTGTTATATCTCAGCTGCCGTAAGAACCTGCAGTCGCCAGTAAAGAAAGAGCTGATAAATCTAGGCCCTAAAAGTTGTATTCTGATGTGCATGTGAATCTAAAATAGGATGCAGATGTAGCAAACATCACATATGTGAACATGTTTACAGTTTTGGGGGTAATGCGTTCGTCCTGGTACCGAGCTCTGCAGGACTCTGCACAGAGATACATTTTCCTGCCCTCAAACAAGTAGTATAGCAAAGCATACTCAAGTAGCCTAACCATTCAACCAATGTTACTGCATTCACTGGACAATGTGTGATGTATTAACAGCACAGATTTCACACCTGTCTTTACAGGGTTCTTTCTCCTCTTTGTCCTCTTCCTTGGCTTTGTCCTGGTCCGTAATTATGTCTGAGACCAGTTTGAGGGCACGTTCTGTGATGGACACAATCTTCTGGATAGACTGGAGCTCATCTTCTGAGGGATAGATGGCTGCATGTTTGGTCATGACATAGCGGTCATCTGAAGAATCAGGCCGACGTGGGGGCTAAAAGGAACAAAGGTTCAAAACAAAGACTTTTTTTCAAATTGTCATTTCAGATGGTCACACCTTATGTTATTCATTTATATTTTCAGTTTCTATGATTAGTAATGGTAAGACCTTAATACCTTTAAAACACTATATACACTAATAATATTAGGAGTTTTAATATTATCCTTTTTTTATTACTGTGGTGCTGATAGAATTCATATGAAGTCAGATTAACGACAGTAATTTTGCTGTGTTTGGTTTTATCAGCATTTCAAAATGAATCATCATGGGGTATGGTAGAGTAGACTAAAGGTCGCTTTCTTAACTATGTCTACAGCTCTGACCATCACTGGAAAGTTTATGTCTGTGCAGACATTGTAAAAATTTACACACTGAGGACAATTTTGAACAAAGCTTCTTTGGAGGAAGAAAACAGCTGTTTTAATCTGGACAAAATCTAAATTAAGACTTCACTAATGTTTGTCCATGTGAGTTATTGCTGCTGTATTATGGAGCAATGCAGAGTTTGATGCAATGCCTCAAAATCAATGTTGTTGATCACCATTGACATATCCTATACTGAAAAAAGTTAATGGATATGTGGTGGTTATGATCAAGTCCAAAGTTTGTGAAAGATTTATCTTTCAATTATATGAATATACTATATATAGCTAGGACATTTTTTGTCTTCAGTGCAACTGTTAAAGGGGCACATGGGCAAACTATTTGGACAGTGTTAGGTGTTTAGATGTCAGCAACCAGGCAGTAGGCTTTGGGCTTTTCATAACTTCGTCATTTAATCAGGGTATGCGATTTAAGATGGTACTTGCGTTTGTGTGCGCGCAATAATCACTGTCTCCAAGCCATTCTCGAAAGCTAAATGTGAAGTGTTGCCAAAATTATAAAGTCAATCCTTAAGCTTACCACAGGACCCTGAGGCTGCAGGCCAGGCATGCCAGGCCGGACTCCAAGTAGGCCAGGGGGGCCAGGTGGCCCCTGTGGATACCCTCCATCTGGCAAACGCCGTCGGTCATCCCAGTGGTGCTGCTCCTCTTCCATACGCCTCCAGTACATGTCCTCTTCATAACGCCTGAAAGTAGCAATAATCAGAGTTTAAAACTGCTCAGTTTTTCTTAATGTGTCAGCCATCTGTACACTGGGCATTTAAGAAAGCTGTTGTTCTATCATGAACATGGGAGAATAGCTTCAGTGCTGCTGAAAAAACGGAAAATCCAGGTCTAGTTTGACTTACAATGTCAAACCAGTACCTGAAGCAACACACCCCCATCAGAAGAGCCTTCAGCATGGTTTTAGTGCAGTCAAAACAGAAGCATTAAGGATAACAGATGAAGAATTTTTGAAAACTCAGTAATTTTTGCTTTCCTTCACTTGGTGTTGGGATGATGGCTGTTCAACCGGCTCAAGATCAAGTAATTCAAATCATTCCTACACCTTAACTCTTCAGTAATGCTTCATGCCTCAGGCCCATCTCCATCCATTATTTACTATAGGTTATGCACCTTTATTCTTCAATTTTTCAGCCATCTGTACAGAAAGACTACCTTTTGGCACAAATACTGTATCTCTCCTCTACAATGCGAAACAAGAAATTACCAAAACCATACCTCATCTCCATTCTCCAGCGCTCCTCCTCCTCTCTTCTTCTCCAGTACTCCTCTTTCTGCATCTGCTTTCTCATTTTCTCTTCCTGGATTTTTCTGGCTCGAATGCTAGGCTTGACTTCCACTTGCAGATCTGGGTTCACCTTTTTCTAGAAATCACAAAAGTAATTTAATCTATGTAATGCAGAATACAGTAATAGGAAAACTATATTCAGATACACAGCACACTGCTGGCAGAACTTACAAGTGTAATCATAAGTAAAATGAAAAGTGAGGGTTTAAACGTATTGACCATATTCATCAAGCATCTCAATCATCACTTACATTTGGCGCAAAGGTTGAAAAGGAATCTACCTCAGAATACAGCTTAAGAGTGAATTTATGAAGCTTCTTACATTTCTCTCAGCAACAATAATAAGGATGAATAAATAACTGGGAAGTTTGACGACACAATTATAAATGACAGCAGGGCAGATGTTTCTGATCCAGCCCTAAATCAGCACTGTCAGAATTAAGGCCATAAGATCAGATGTGAATGTGCCTGACTAAATCACTACATAAGGAGATGTCTACTCTGCTCGACCAGATACATTTGAGCATCACATGCATCCTAACACCTTAACAGTATTCTGCATAATTGAGATGAGTCTTTTTACTAAAATGTGCAATACAGAACTGAGCATGCATCCGTCTCTGAACGTGATCTCCACCTCTGACACAGCATTGTGTAGTAAAACTCTGGTGCAAGACATGCCAGCTACAAACCTTGTATTGCAGACGATGCCTGCGACCTTTGAGATGCATTTCCTTTGCATTTGGATCGTTGAAACTACATTCACAGAGCTTGCAATGGAAGCGGATGACTTTGCCTTCGTCGTTTCGAACCTAAACAGGAGTTCTTGCATTAGGCTCATGAATTAAATACATTTCTGCTCGGTAAGTAGGTAGGTTGGCTCTGATCTGTCCGAACTTACTTCCTCAACATAGTCATGACCGACAGGCTGGACATCACTCTGCAGTGCAGCCAAGGCAGACGTTGACAGAGAATCAGAAACTTCAGTCTTGGGATCATGAGTACCTGACGAGGGTGTCGCAGGCTTAGAAACCTCCACTTTGGCCTCTTCCATCTTCCCTGTGGTCTGTAATTTATTTCCACCTGCATTTGAGAAATTATTGATGTTAATTAACAACAATTTACAATGCTACTGATACATCTTGGTCTCAATAATTTCATATAAAAAAAATGACAAGGTTGATAAGTGTACATGCGTTTTGAGCCTATAAACCATCTCTATATTGATTGATTCTGTAAGCGCCCCCCTCACAGCTGAGTGGGCTGGCTGAACTGCCTTCACCAAGCTGACTGACAGTAGACATTTACTGAGCCAAAACAGTTTTCATGTTGGGATCATGGGATTAAATCAACTGTTTGTATATATTAATTAACTCGCTGAATGTAGCTAAAAGTCAAACAGGAAGCTCACAGCAAACTGCACCTTGATTTGTGTTGTGAACAACCACGACCGTTTGAAGCCGTGGACATTCCTCTGTGATATTTAAAACTGATGTGCAGAATGTGTCTATATCTTTTGAAATGGGTAATCTTTGTGGAACAACTGAAGCCAGCTAATTTCTGATCAGCAG
>CAFUXE010000170.1:192373-213329 GCA_903364295.1 Serranus cabrilla | reverse complement strand
GTTGTGAACAACCATGACTGTTTGAAGCCGTGGACATTCCTCTGTGATATTTAAAACTTGCAGAATGTGTCTATATCTTTTGAAATGGGTAATCAACTGAAGCCGGCTCATTTCTGATCAGCAGGAATAATATTTTGAGATTTTCATGAAAAAAGAATCAACAGTGTTTACTTACCAACAAAATTGATCTTGGGGGTGTTGACCTTTTTCCCAGCTGAGGCTGAGGTGACAGCCGAGAGGTTGTTGGCTAATGGATTCTTTACACCTGACAGACCCCCACTGACAATGTTAACAGGTTTTAGGTAGGGAGGGCTGGAGCTGGTGGTAGAGGAGGAGGAGGCAGCCACACAAAGAGAGCTGCTGGAGCTGGAACTGCTCAGGGTAGCTGTGGTGGTCTTGCTGGGAGCAGCTGTGGTGGAGGATGACGTCTGAGTGACCATACTGGGCTCAGTCGAGGGAATGGGCTTACCAAGTTTGGTATGAAGCTTCACAACCTAGAGATAAAAAATCAGAAGGTCTGAGGTTTCCATTGAACATGGTGACAACACAGAAGACTACCAGCTGTTCACGTTTCTATAATGTTTCACGTGTCTGTTTTGTTCCCTCCATTGTCATTGTGTTAGCTGTTAAGTTAGCTGGCAAATTTGAACTGTATGTAGGTGTGAATGTGGTCAGCTGTCCAAAGTGAGCAGAGGTACAAATAATGGATAAATAGATGTATGTTATGGGAAAAACTTTTTGTATAACCTAGTGTAAAACATAAAATAAAAACCAAATGCATCAAATACTGAATGAGTGTATACATCTAGAAAAAACAAAAGTGTTGGGACATTAGACATCTTATCTTTGTATTGTCTTCAACTAAATGTAGGTCACAAATGATTTACAAATCATTGCATTCTTTTTCGTTTTTTTGTACGCTTCCCAACTTTTTGGGAATTGAGGTTCTAGCTGATACAAGACAATTACCACAGACAAAAACAATAAAAACTGTGATTTTAGGATTAAAGAGGAAATGTGTGATGTTTTTAACATTTCTACCATCTAACAAGGGCTAACAGCACCTTCAGCCTGCTACTTATTAAAGATAAAAATGTTATGTCCCGCTCAAATCCATACCTTCTGGTGTTTGGCTCCACGGATGTGAGCAGCATAGGCATCGGCACCAGTGCAGGAAACATCGCAAAGTTCACAGCGGAGCTGGTTTTGAGCGTTGCGAGCCAAAACCCCACCACCACTGCCACTGCTGGTGCTGCTCTGGGAAACCTTCAGTGCTGCTTCCTTTTTCTTGTGTTTCTGGCCTTCCAGATGCTCCTTGTATGTCTTATTCATTCATTGTTTGGATAAAGACAGAGCCATTAGTCACACTGGTTGTAATGTATCTGTTTGGGACACTTTAATCTACAGTCCATTAATTCAATGCTACTCTAAAAAACTCAAAAGGTACCTACATCTTGTGTTTCTGTTTTCTTAATTAAATCATACTCTACTTTACTTATTTTGTGTACTCTGCAAGTCAAACACTGTCACAGTGTTAAGAGACAGTGTTTCCACAAAGCACAATAGGGCAATTCAGACAGCTGATGTAATGGATCAGAGGATAAATATACTTAACACCAACATTTAATAGAAAACATACCTGCACATTAACAGTAAAAACATAAGGTCTTTTATGTTGACACACATACCCTGACTTTAAAAAAACGTAATGCTTCTCACACATTGGACAAAGTGGAGTCATTGTGAGCTATATACTGAACTCACCTGTGGGCCAGCACAGCTGATCTTGCAGACATCGCAATAGTGGATCTGGGGGGGTTTGGGCGGTTGCTTGGGCCGAAGCTGCTTACTCTGAAAGGGTGGTTTCTTGGTGAAAGTGTTTCCTGTCCATGCTGCTGTTGCTGCTACAGCTGCAACTGCCTGCTTCTGTTGCTGCTGCTGCTGGTAATAGCTGGAGGCTGCAGAGTAAACTGCCGCTTCATAGCCTGAGTACGATGTTCCTGAAAAATGTAAACCAAGACCAGCTTAAAACTTATTCACTCGTGCTTGACATTTTCTAGTATTTTGCACAGGCTTCATGAAAAACAGTGAAACACCTTAGCATGCTAACATTTGATAATCTAAGAATTAACACTGTAGTTGTACGTGGCAATGAACAAGGTCCAAGCACTGAATTCAATGAGCACTTACCACTTACCAACATATCATATGCATCAATTGCACAGTGTTGGAAATTCTGACGTGTAAAATCCAAACTGGCTTGACGTATCAACAATGTAAAAATGGTTTTTCAATGGAATTTTGAGGAAAAAAATTGACATTTGAACACAATTTGAGCCTGTTAGCATTAAGACTGACTCTACAGGCTGCAGACTGTTAAGTCTTTTTAAGTTGCTGCTAGGGGTGCTTCGTGGATTAAGTGTTTACTACTCTATAAACAACACAGAAAGCTTACCAGAGTAGGTGACAGCATTTGTGCTGTAGGTTGGGCTCTGGGAGTAAGAAGGAACAACAGAGGCAGCAGCCGCCACAGGCTGGACAGTGGAGGTCACTGGGTAGATGGAGAAAGTGGACGAGGCTGGACTGGGAGCAGCTGGCTTTATCACAGTCACTTGTCGTGTCTGCTGGCTCTGAGTGTATGATGTTACCCCCTGGCTATATCCTGGTTTGGGGGCTGGAAAACACAAAAGTGAATATATAAACCCTTCAAAGTCAGTTTGGTTTATGTACAGTATTGAAGGAGAACAGCTGAATTAACTTGGACATCATCTTATCACATGGAGAGATCAAACTCTGCAGTTCAAGAGTTCCACCTGTGGAGCTTTAGCACGGTGTAGCTAACAGACAATGATCCTGCACCAGCTTCTAGATATATATGGCTCAAATGGTAAACGCACATGAGAAACCAGAACTGAAGAGCTTTTAATGTCATCCAGATGCAGTGATGAGAAACTGAAGTAGGTATGCATGCATTAAAGTTATAATCCTTAAGGTTATCATAACAACAGACGCCATTTTGATGCTGTTTATGGTGTGTGATGGCCATATCTGCAGCCACACAGCAGAATTAATTTTGGTAACCCTCGTTACCGTGTCTGAGTCTCATAATTGTTATAGGCTGTTGTATCGATGACTGGATTGGATAAAAATCTGTGGTGTTTGTTTGTTCAATAGTGAATAACCACAGCATGTTATGTCATTTATCATTAAAACGTAATTAAAAATAAATAAATCCCACAACTGTAAAATTCCCAAAACAGGCTACTAGCCGAGGCGATTGAATCCAATAAGAACTGCCACACACACCTCTGTCTGTCTGGGACAGAATTGCTACTAAATGTTAAGAATTTAATATTAGTGTTCTAATATTAATATAACTCCATTATATCAGTATATTTTGCATATTATATAGGTTATAAGGCTATATCGCAGATGTATAAATGAATTATTCCAACTCATTATCAAAAAACAGTCATATCTGCATCTGTTGTTTCAAATTGGTATAAGTGAACGAAAATTAATACAGTGTAAATTAGCTTACCTGTCTGGTAGTAGGAATCTGCCACGCTGGGTTGTGGCTGTGCAGCAGCAACTGCCGCTGTGGCAGTGGGCTGTTGGTAGTACTGCTTACTGTCATAAGCTACAGTAGCTGTGGACCGGGCATAGGAGTAGGAGTCCTACAAAGGAAAAAAGGAAAACAATTGTGGGTTAGCACTTTAATCCATGAATGAGACATTTATAAAGTGGGTTGGATAAAGGCGCTATAGGAAATTTATGAATATTTACCTGGTAGTTTTGAGAGGTGACTGGTGGTGGGGGTGGAGGGACTTCAGGCTGGCGTTGAGGGTAACCGTAGTCCGTGGCAGCGTGGGTTGGCTGGTATCCTCCATACGCTGCAGCAGTAGCGGCTGCTACTGCAACGGGCGCAGGCCTAGCTACAGCAACTGTGGCTGCAGTGGGCGCATAGGCCGCTGCTACGGTGTGTGCGGCCACAGGGGCTTGATGGACTGTGTAACTGGCCACTGTGGTGGGATGTGTGTATGCTACCCCGGCAGCTGGCTGCTGACTGATAGGACAACACAAGAGACATATAGGTTAGCTGGATCCATTTCTTTTTTCTTCTTTTTTTTTTTACCTGCCGGCTATACAACCTAATACTGGTTTGATGAACTACAAACTGATTAAACTGGCATTTGTAATTATGTTCCTAAAGTAGCCTACATCTGCAACCAGTGCCAACTGCATCGTTGTGCCATATCCAACTTGTATTGCATTAGTCATAGGCAATATATATATTTCATATACTTAATTCAACCAGGAAATATTTTACAAAAAACGTGGCCAAGGTAGCAGCCATACAAAATTCCAGAAACATTAATATACAACACATATAACCTGATAAAAAGGCAGTCTCTAAAATGAAAAACAACAAACAATATGACTAACGATTATATTGTTTGTTTATGAACCTGCGTGCTCTCTAGTAAACTATTCCGTTCATGCAACCAATAATAAACACACACATCATGGCATGACCTGTTTCTCCTGTGATATCAAGATAAAAACTAGGAAAAATGTGTAACATATGTGCATTAAACTACAAAAGAAACATGTTAAATATGCATCGTTCTACAATATTTCAAATTGCATCCATAAATGTGTTAAAAATGGCACAATGTATTTTCAGTCGTGGATGCAGATCACTGGAGCGCTGTTGGAACACACAGTTCTGAATATTCAGAGCTCCACAATGTAATGTTACTGTGGGTTCTCTGAGCAGCAGCTTTGATAAACAGCTCAAACTGCAGCTAACTACGGTTAACTAGTAGCATACAACAGCAAAATGTCATGGCAGCTTAGTGTTTTTAAGAGCACAGTAATTGTGATGGCGTTGATAAACGCGGCTACAAATGGAGAATGGTGCGGTGGATGATGAAGAACAAGCTTGTTTCACCACTTTTCTGTTTATACTTTTAGGCATTGTGGTGTGACATTTGAAAAGTGATCACAGTCTCCATTTATCTTTTCTCCCGTTGCCTTTAAGACTGTGTGACATGGGCCTTCAGAGTCCAGAGAAACCAACGAGGAGCAAAACAAGACTAACAGGGTTAAAGGTTGTTCAAAAAAGCTTCACACAGACAGGAATATACTGTGCATTTATTTTTATATTTCAGCATTTCCCCTAGCTTTACAGCTGAGGGGCACAGGGGGATGCAACGTATTTTATATTTTATAGATATAGGGAAGCTGAAATCACAGGTGGTATGTGTCAAAGTAACATCCACATGAATGACCGGATCCAAGGTTTCAGAGCAGTATGTCTTTGAGTGTCATGAAAAGCGCTATATAATTATAATGTATTATTATTATTACTATTATTACATTTCCCAAAGCATTACACTTCCTCCACCGGCTGGCATTCTTCCCATAGTGCATCCTGATGTGGCCAGGTGTGTTCGAGCATCTGTGGGATGTACTGGACAAACACGTCCAATCCATGGAGGCCCCACCTCCAACTTACATGACTTAAAGGAACTGCTGCCTACATCTTGGTGGCAGATACCACAGAACACCTTCAGAGGTTTTGTCAATTGACAATGAGTCAATGAAACAATAAAGATAAAGCGAATTCTGGAGCAGAGCACTGCAATCTGGCACTGCTTTCCGACACCCACATATTTTGCTTACGAGGTGAAATGATGTCTTGGAATCCATCAACAGAGCCTGCAAGCCAGTCAGTGAATTTACTGACATTCTCTCAGTGGACAACTATGTCACCATGTTATATCTTCTCTCATTGCTCCAACTATCTAGAACTAGATTTTCAGCTGAGAGGGACACAGACCAAGGGTTTGAAAGCTACTTAGTCCACTCAAAGAGTTGAGGATACCTGCTTGAAATCTTTAAACTGGGAGCCAACCCTTATGAGTGGTCAAGAATGAACAATCTTGCTCTCCACTGCTGTCCAAAGTACACACAAATTCTTATGCATTAAAATTTTTTTTTTTAAATAATCAAGATTTTTTTGTTTTTGCACATATCGGCCACCCCTATGCTACACTAGTGAGAGGTTTCACTCATGCATCCCTTTGCCTTCACTTTATAATAGAAAGCAACAAAAGGAGGGTTTGCCATGTCTCAATACCACATGAGAAAAACCTACATTGTAATCAGGAGCCAAAACACCCATATATACATTCTCCTTTATTATCATTTATATGGTGATGTCTTCCCTATTGGCAATATTCACCAGCATCAGAATCTAGAAGGAAACATAAACAGCTTAAATGTGTTGATTGTGTATATCAACTGATTAGGGTTTGGAATCACTAGTTGCTTTCTATGGAATACAATAAGCAGAAAAAGAGTGTGACCACCAAAAAAAATGTCTCTTCCAACACCATTTCACCATTGGAACCGGCTATGAAACCATCATCAGGGCAAGATGAGGTATAAGGAAAATACAGCAAATTAATACCAGGGGTCAGATGTGTAAAGCTCATTCATGACTAAGGGCATGCAATATTAATGCAATGACTTGAGTAATTTATGCTTTGTGATACAGTTATGTTTGATAACCATCAATAACTAATTTATGTATTAATGAGACTGTGCTTCAATAATATTCTAGCATCGCAATAAAACATTAACGCAGCCCTCTGCGTTATTTACACGCAATGTTCAGTGTGAACTCCCGTTTGCATCCAACTGCAGCAGAGTGACAGCCGCCCCCTCCCCCAGCCTGAACAATGGCAGCAATGGGATACATACAGCCTGTAAATACATGCTTACAAACGTAGCTGATTATTCAGCTAGCAAAAATTACATAGCACGTTTGAGTCCAAAGGCCAGTTATTGGGAGCCCCCCTTACCTGTACTGGGCGGCAGCGCCATGGGTAAATCCAAAGTAATTGCCGGTAGCCATTTTGGCATCTTCACCAAGCCGGCTGGGCACTGCGGAGGACAGACATAACGTTACAGGATAATGCTAAGCTAACAGCTAGCAGCAGACTCCACTGAGCGCTCCAAGGACTCTCCATTAACGTCTCTATCTTGACATCGTTTCTACGTTTATAATGCAGCATACATCCTTCTAGTGTGTAACAGTGTTTGTATTTGTAACGGTACTCACCATAGGTGAAGGATACTACTGGACATATAGGAATCATTGGTTTAATGTGTTCTTCTACCGACGGCCGAGTGCTACACCACCGTATTTATATTACATGTCCTACCCGGAAATGCCGTCTATGCGCCTGCGCGGAGGGTCCGGTGTTATGCCGAGTTCTGCAGCCATAACCCTGGGAACAACAGTCCACTCACGGGAGCGCGCAAAACCGCTGCTTTGAAACGCTCGCTCCCATAAAAGACATGTAGTTCTCGGCATAACACCATCTCCTGTCCTTTGTCCCAACCCTGCCAGATGTTTTCTTGTTTGTTTGTGATGCAGGGGATATCTGAATATACAGAGTATACATACAAAACAAATGAAAATGTGTGAAATTTAAAGACCACGAAAATATCAACTAAATCAATCAATCATCATCCCATTAATCTAAAGTATCAACTCAGTTAACAAAATCCTTAACATACAAATCCAAATAATGATTTAAAAGAGATGGGGTGTCTTTAAAGCCGTTGTTAATTACAGACACAATCCTGATAAATCAATCTGAATGAGTACAAAAACAAAATACATCAGTCTCCTTATAACAATTCCAGCACAATTCCTTGATTTCTTGAAGACAGAAATCTGTTAAATTCTGCCCAAACATTCATATTAATGTTTAGGAGTGACTATAAGAAATTATTCCTGAGAAAGGCCTGACACAAATAACAATTTACCCATAGGTCCATGCACCACACTGCAAATGCATCACAGAGCCCTGAGGCAGTTGAGGGGGGAAAATGACACAAAGAAACAAAATTATTCTCAAGTTCTTCACAAAACAGTCTTGCTTTTAATTGGAATGACACTGTTGTTCCAAAAATGACAGGTCCACCACATCTTATTTATCTTTTACATTGTTTTTTTTTTTATCAACAAACACAAAACATACATTGGAGTTGCTTCGATCATTATTTGTCAATAAATAGACTGAGAGTTATGCAAATCTCAATCCTATGCCATCAATGATTGCATCCCTCCGTAACAACAGTCTTTCTGACAATGCACCAGGCCGCCTGAACATGTGGAACAGGCACCTTAACAGTACACTTGGCAAGCTAGATAAGCCCTTTTTTTTATCTAGTTGATGAACTGTGCAATTGAAAACATCCACTTAATTACAATAATGACTTCTATCGTATTTGTATTACTGTGTTCTGTTTCCCAGATTAACAAACCTAAGCTCCTACCTTCTCCTGTGTATGGCATATTTTTCTGTCATCCTTCTTCAGGAACTCAGTTTGTTTCTGCATTTTATAACTTTCTCTTACAGCTTGTGTGTTGGTTTAGGCAGTTCAAAACCTTTTCATCACTAATGACATTGCTATATAAAGGCAGACTTGTGTTGTTATTCATACAATACATTTTTCAGTTATAATTTTTTATTCCAAAACAGCATAATAGTTATACACATAGCACAATATGCATTGAACAATGAGTTCGTTCAACCATACTTCCAGTCATATTTGGTATGTAACTACCAAAAACTCACTTGTCATTTATAAACCCCAAACTTTAAATTTTACTGAAAAAAATAGTCCAAAAACAGTTGGTCATGCTTTCTTAGCCTCTATTGCACACTGAGGAACCTCCTTTTCTTGGCTGTGTGTGTATATGCATGGTGACGCCACTCCACATCTGCAGTGCTCTCATTCTCCAGGGTGCCCAGCTTGATCATATACACTGAAGAGAAAGAACAGTTGTAAACATTTCACACATCCCAGAAGAAAAGCCGAGAACAGAGAAATAGGAGGGGGAAAAGTAAACTGCCCTAAAATTAAAATTTCATGAGAAAAGAAGTCCTCCTTCCACACTGGTATTGGAGTGAATGCAATTTGTTGTTATACTTTTTTGAGAGAGTTCCCCCCCGTGTCCGGCGTGATGACGTTTAATATCCCCAATAACCACTGTAGTGCCATTTAGCCATTTGTTAGCAACAGCCTTTTTAAGACCACCACAGACCTTATTTCAGGCATCTAACCAAGAACCCATTCAAAATCCTCACTGAGTTTGAGAGGTTAGACCCCATTGTGCTAAAATGCTAAATTACTTCCTGGTTTAAGAACTTGTTCCTGTTACGACCTATGTCAGCCAGACTAATTTATGGACCAGGATCTAGACAATCACCAATCACCAATCTCCCTTCCCTGGAACAGCTCCTGGACTGAACAGACCTAGAGATTGAAAAATATTTTAATCTATTCATACTTACATTTCATTTCAAACCTGGGGCCAACTTCTGTCAGCTCAACGTTCCTGTGGTCCGTTTTCTTGTAGGTGTGATGTCTGTAATGAAAGAATGTGTTACTCTGAGCTGCTTACTTCAAATAAAGTTGTATGGCATTTGCACTGAGGGAGTCCTTTCACACTGACCTGAAAGAGATGAAATCCTCCTGGTTGGCGAAGGTGATAACTCTTCGACTGTCCTCCTTTGGCACTGGAAAAAGATACTTGAGGATATTGGATACCTGCGTGAGCATAATCAATTAGTTGTACCCAAACACAAGTGGTGGAAGAAAATATCATGGCATGGTCCAGCAATCACTCACCCTACTGCCGAGTCGTGAGGTGAAGTTGTGAAAGATTAGGTGGGGGTAGGCCTCAGACATTGTGCCTATGTCTGGAACATCATGCCTCATTACCACGTTGTACAGTGTGAAATAAGCAGTGGGTCCAAAGGGCAGGTGGCAGACCACCAAGCCATCTGTAAGTGAACAGGAATGAAAATATGAACGACTCACCATGCAGTGTCTCTGTACTAACTGTAATGTAAAATCACATTCATATTGACTTCCAATTGTCCTCTTTTCACTTTGAAATTTTTATATTTTTAGTCTTGGGAGCAGCATGGTTGCAGGGATCCACAACTGTTGGATTGACTGCCATAACATTTTGTACTGACACACAACACAACAAGCTGACATTAAGACCCCGTTAACACTTAGTTTCAAAATGCGTCTAACAGGGTAAACAGCGTATCAGATACAGTGTGATCGCATCATTCAAACAGCTTGGCGATGTGGTCCAGGACGCATTTGACCACAAATATTTTGTAGTGTAAATGTCAATGTGTCCTGATTTGTCCCCTACAAGGACGTCATCAATGCAGGTCGTGTGGTGGTTGTTTTCGGGGGAGAAAAGAACTGATGTGCGTGGTTGGGTTGCAGGTGAGCCAGATGTACAATCTCGATTTCAGCAGTCCAAATAAAACATGACAAGTCATAGCTTTACCGGGCTGTTTACAAGGGTATTGCTAGCATGATAGCGACTCAAGTTGCTTTCCGATGTAATAAGTATGAGCAAGACACAAGTGGTCAGCTGGACACCTATCGACACGACTAATACACACAGGTGTCAACAGCAATGTGTCTCATCTGTCCACTTGTGATTACCAGGACACATTTTAAAACCAAGTGTAAACAGACTCTTAGATGTTCAGCAGATGTGTTTACCATGTTGTCATCTTTAATCAGCCTGTTATGACTGAGCCTGATGTGAATGCCGTTTTAACTTATCGTCTGGGAAACATAAATGCCTTCAAATAATTTCATGGCAAAAAAATAATTAAAACCTCTATTGTTGTTATTATTACTTTCATTTAGTCCATTCCACAGTGACAGTAATACAAAAAATGAATCATCATTCTGTTTGTTTTCCCATACCATTCACCACACACCATTTGATTGGTCCCCCCAAAAGAGACCAATGAAATGTCTCAAATAGGAAACTTTGAACAAAAAAGAAAAGCATGAGGTAAAAGAGGCGTACCTGGCTGTCCTCTGGTTTCATGCACAATGACGAGGTCTGTAACGTTGTTAGCTTTGCAGGCTCGCACGAGGGCATTGATCTCATGGTTTCCTCTGTTCATGCGCTGGGCTCCAGGGAACATCAGCTTTACCTCCTGTTCCAGTTTACATACATGAAATATTATTCAGGTTTGTAATAAAGAGAAGACAGTTAGAGAGGAAGCTGCTCTGTCGTTTAGTGGTTTGTTCTGACCTTGGAGAACATTTTGAGTCTGGAGCTGGGGTCTCTGGATGTGGTGACCATCACTTTAGGATCTTCAACTCCAGCCCATTTATATTCATCATCCATGTGTGAGCTGACACCTGCACAGATGAGTAAATTAATACACTGACAAATCAACAAAATGGAATGAACACTGGTACACTGGCACAATGAGAGAATATGGTGTTGATACTTAAAAGAAATTTGAACACTAGCCTTCTGCCCCTTCGTCGTCATACTCGAGCAGTTTCTGTAAGTGCAGAGCGTCTTTGCGTACCTCAGTTGGAATTAGTTGATTTTCTGCAGAGTAAAAAAACAGCTGGTGTTAAATCAGGAACATATCCACTGTTGACCCCATACAATATGCAGCAGGAAAAATGTAACCAAACGATCTGCCATCCTACCATCAAGTGCACCCTTCAGCTTCTGCTTCTTGTCTTCAATTGTTCGGAGCCTGTCCTCCTGTGCCTTCCTGTACAGGTACTCCCGTCTCAGTCTCACCTCTCGACGAAGCTTTAACATTACAACAAATTATTTAATATATTAAGGTCACTTCGATAGGAATATGTGACCCTGCTTCAGAAACATGCTAGGATGATTGAAAACTATAATAGTTTGACATTTGTGTTAATTTTCTATTTTTTAAGAAATAACATTATATAGTGCCATTGTTAGAAAGCTCACATCCGTCTGAAATGATTGTCAAGACACCATCTTAAGTTAAAACATGCTAAACACTTATGACACAATTTCCTTAACGATAGTGTCCACTTTTCAAGTTCACACCTATTCAGAGTAAGAGCTGTTGGTGAACTGGACTTATATTTATGCCGATAGTGAGTGCAGCGTTTGGTTATCAAAGAAAAATCTAAATCAGTAATTTTATCAAGACATGCGGGTTTATAAGAGTGAACTTTTTGAAGAGAATTTAGCCGACTTTTAAATGCAGTTCTTAATGTTTTCTTTGTGCCATTGTCAAAGGGGTTATTTCCTTACAAACGGCAGTATGTTAGCTGTGTAACTTCATCATAAACGATATAACGTCGATATCTCAGGCCTCAACAACACACTGTGATGTTTACATTCAATGGGGATAACGCAGCCACTCTACTATCAAAAGTTAGCGAGGTCGCTAATGAAACTCTGCGGTTCACCAGCGTAACGTTACACTTTCTTCTAAACTATATGGTCTTAATGGTCATTCATCTTTTGATCACTTTTAAACTCACCATAATGTTTCTGTAGCGTTTAGCTTGCCAGCGGGTAAGCACGACTCACATGGACATGCGAGGAAATGCGTACAAGAACTTCCGCCATTGGTTGACAGAGTAGCCAATTATAGCGCTTGATACTGAATAGGAAGCTTTTCAAAACAAAAGCCCGAGTTTCATGCAAACTCAACTTCCTCCCATTGTACACAGTGAAACCAGAGACAGTAAGAGACGATTGTTATTGTTTGATGAATTAAAGTGATACAAACAAGAACAAGAACAATCCAAAATGACAAAAAAAACATGTATTTGACCTCCACTCTGAGTTTTTAGCTTTGCCCACATCCCTTTCCAGGTCTTCCAGATGTGTTGGCCTAACTTGTGGGGAGGATCACTATATAGTCACAGTCATAGACATAATCATAGACTGGACATAATACCACAGACTGCAAAATACAGAATAGACAACACAGTTGGCTGCTGGGGCACGAGAAATACGGCCGCCGCCATCTTGGTCCGGTCATCCTACCTGTAAACATAAACCAGAATAGCAGAAAATTCAAGATGCCAGAGCACTGTGCGGCGTATTCTTGTAAAAGTCGGCGGACTGTTGAGAACAGGGCTCGCGGGATTACTTTTCACAGGTAAGACTGAACATTTTAGGTGGTTGTATTTTGTGAATAAAATTGTATTGTACTGTAGTTATGTTCACCAGCGAAATCGTAGCCAGCTAACGTTTGCTAGGCTATGATTACAGCCGATGTTCACCCGGGGTCTGTTCCAGAAAGAGTATGTTAACCCTGAAATGAGGAAAACTCCGGGTTTGTTCTAGAAAGACAGATAACTTCCAACTCTGACTGAGTTGCTGCGGTTACTGACTCTAACATAACCTACTCTGTGCAGGTTTCTTTCTGTTTCCTGTCTGTCAGAGACAGAAACGTTTAATTTCCTCATTGACTCAAAGCACATTAAATTGGCTGAGGTTACTGTATCTTTGGATATTAGTTTGTTACACAAAGACTGTCAGCTTAACATTTCAGTCACATCAGTCGTGCGTTTGAACAGAAATATTAAAACACACGAAACCGCTGCATGTCTTTCTTTTTGCGAGTGGAAGTTATTATTTCTTTTATTTTCTAATTTAACACCGTGACTCTGTGCACACAGACAGCTGTCAGTCTGTTAGAGCAGCTCCACTCAATAGTTTATTGCGTAATTTCACTTTATATTGTAATAAATCTTAATTCATTTTTAGACAAGCAAGATCAATGAATAATACAACCATCACTGTGGCTGACCGCACTGATGGAACATGATTCCTATCATTTTAAAGATTGCAATGATGATGATTAAATGAAGCAGGTTATGGATATTATAACTCTGAGGTGCATCAGCTGCAGAATGTTTCTATTATTCTGAAACGTATTAAACTACATGTGTTTAATATCTGCCAGTGAATGCTGCTGGGCAAATATCAGAGTAGATGTCAAAAATGTAAAATCTGCTGTATTAACATACCCACTACACTGACTTAAACACAGACAACAGAACATCTGACTGTAGAATAGTTTGAAAACAAGCTTACTTACGATTTCAGCAGCTTTGGTTTATTATCAACAGATATACATACAGGAGTTTTGTTGAAAAAAGTTTTAAGAATTTTAAGGAAGAAACTAGGAAGAAGGAAGAAAATAAGCCTGGCCCTTTTCAAATGTTTTTGTGTTGACTCTCTCAAATCTCCTGTTTTAATTTTGAAGGTTTCCCAAAGATAAAGATGTGAGGAAGAAGTGGGAAGTGGCTTTGAGGAGGGAAGGATTCACTGCGACTGAGACATCCGTGATTTGCAGTGAGCATTTTAAGCAGCAGGAATTTGACAGAACAGGTCAGGTTGTCCGACTCAGAGATGGTGTTATTCCCTCCATCTTCAGCTTCCCAGTACACCTCCAAAGAGTAGGTGTATCATCATAATGCTATTATCATTCATAAATGTAATTATTCTGTTATCAATCACAGGGTGAAATACTTATCCCTGTATACTATATATCCTTGTAAAGTATTATGCTTCTTCATTTTAGCCGAAAAAGGGCAGGACTACGTCTACCTCCAGAAAAGCTGAAGAGAGCCTGTCTGTGGCCCCTCAGGATGACCCAGAAGTTTCGACCTCACAGTCACAACCTCAGTCTGAAGTGGTGAGTATTTCTATTTTAAAAATTGAAGACACGTTGAACATGCATTCCTGGCACACACACATGCGCATGGTGCTGGCAGTGGCTTTGACAGGTGAAGACTGTAAGAAAGAAACCATATGTTGTTCATCCCTCCTTCTATTAGGATCATAGCTATGCCTTGCCTGCTTGTCCTACCGCTCTTAAGGCCAGACTCAATGAAGCTCTAGCAAGAGTGGAAAGTCTGGAGCTAGAGAAGAAGAACGCCATGGCTAGAGAAAACAGAGCAAAGATCACACTGAAGTGTCTTGTTGGGCATTTGAGGGAAAATAACCTCATTAATGAAGAGCTCAAAGAGAAACTTGATTTCTACTCAGGTAAGATGAAATTAGCACTTTGAAATGAATGTAAATCTTATTCTTACACTCTTTATTAAACTCCTTAGTTATTGAATTATATATTTTTTTGTCATACAATTTCAGATCTTCAGATAGACTTCATGGCAGAGCAGGGCCACGAGTGCTCTAAGGACTACAGAGAGTTTGCCCTCACACTCCATCTACATGACCCAAAGGCATACAAATACCTTAGAGACAATCAAAAACTTCCCCTCCCTCATCCATTACTCATCATGTGAGTAATGGATGGATTGTGTGCCTGTTTTCCATACAAGTTGGCTGGAATAACAATCCGTCTGCACGCCAGTTCCAGGCCATCTTCCGCTGTCTGATGGTTCGGTGTGGTGTCTCACCTAGTGAGGCAGGCAATGTGGCAGCCCAAGATGACACAGTGTCCCTGTCTGCGGTAGAGATGCTGAAACTGCTGAAGAGCACCCATCTCCGTTCGCCAACATTTCGGTCGCTGTGAGTGACCACAGCTACCTTCCCACTTGGTTTGGTGGTCTGGTGGAAAATGCTCTTTTCTACATAGCAGGATCTGTAGTTGGCAGATTCTGCCAAAGCTGTCCTGTGATGTGTGCCGTGCAAGCTTGGTTGGAGATGCTGTGCCTTCATCATTTGATGAGAGCTACCACCTTCTGGCCCTGAAAAACAACGGTGGCCTAGTGATTCCATCACAAGGCACAGTGAAGGTCCTGAGAGCTGCAGAGAGGGTAATTCGCCAAGCTTCAACAAGCCAAGCTCCAAAGGTGTCGACAGTCACCTACATCGTCTGGGAGGAGATTGGAACGGAGGATGTTTTTCTGCTTGGGGAACACAGTTCGGCATCGACAGCCATCATTCCAACTTGTTGTCATTGGTTGGATCTGTGTTTCTCTGTCTATCTATCCATCTACCTCTATCTCTACAGTATCCCTCTATCTGCCTCTCTACAGTATAGTACACATAGGGTTTGTAGTTGTAAAAAAGACTGCAGTTTTATTGAATTCAGGCTACAGACCAATAACCTAGGCAGTGAAGTGGTTATGGGGTTGACATGACTACCGGAAGCAACATAGTCAAACCACGAGGCACAGAGGTCCAGTGATGTTTAAACTACATTTTTAAAGTTTTTTTTCACATGGGACAAGAACCCAGTTCTCGTGGGTGAAAACCATGGTGAAAACCCAGGGTATTGCAGTGTGATACAAAGTAAAGAAAAGTAAACATTCATATAGTGAAAACACATTTGGCACTGACATGAATACAGGTGTGCCTTGAGATTTTAGATTCTACTGTGGTGTGCCTTGGTCACAAAAAGTTTGAAATCCACTGCTCTACAGTCTGTCTGTCTGTCTGTCTGTCCTAATTTGTGGTTGTGAAAGTGGGAAAAAAAAGGGATGTTAGGTTTTTCGGGGTTGTACCTGTTTTTGTTCATTTAAAGCCTAATATGATACATTTATTCAATTTCATTCATTCATGTTGTGACTTTTATAGGCTATTGTAAAAGTTGCACCTTTTAGTGTAAATGGTTTAATTGTAAACGTGCGGTTATCTTGTAGATGCATTTATCTATGTAACCAGCATATCACAGCTCATCATATATATAGAAGTAAAATATAGATTTAAAAAAGTCTAATATATATAACTTATGTCTATTGTGTTGTATCTTATATATGCATATATAATGTATTCATACATTGTTTCTTAAATTTTCAACTTATTAAAATAGCAGAGTAGTACACAATCTGCTTCAGCTTCTCTTCTCTTATATTAGTGTTTATATATATATATACAATTTATTTATATATATCATGTTTTGTGTGTTTGCAAAATACTTATCACACATATCAGAATATTCTAATACTGTTAAGCCCAGTATGAATATTAAGATATGCCAAACCATGTGTCCTGTATCATACCTACATGTATGAAATCAGTTTAGTATTCAGTGAGTTGTGATTGGTTAATTGCGCTTATACTTCATTGCGCCTGTCAAACCGATAACACTGAGTCGAGCGGGTGACCAGACCAAGATGGCGGCCCTGCGGCTCGTCAGCGGCAATAGGTAGTAGCGGTCAATGTATCGTCTATTCTTTATTATGTCTATGGTCACAGTCAGTACAGACTTTAAACTGGGGCCAAAAATCCACCTTTCTAACAGATTATTATCATGTGGGCGAGCTCTCCGGCTAAACAGCATAGATAATGCAGATGCGCCTTAAAGCTGCATTCTTTCTAATGTCCAGCAGGGGGCAACTCAAATGGTTAACAAAAGAAGTCTGATTGTATGTAAGTGAACAGGAAAATGAGTCTCCTTTTCACTCTTTTATGACCTCAGTAAACATTGTCATCATTAGCTCATGGTCTCGATCGCTAGTTTCTAAAACACTGAATGAGAAAAGAATACAACGCTCTACTCTGTAATACATAACAAACAATCCAGTGAGAATAAAGTGTGTAGCCTACATTTGTATTGCAGACTAAATACATGTTTAATTTACTGTGTGTTTCTGCTGACTTGTAAAAGAGTGATGCAGGCTTCTGTCTAACACATCACCAGTTACTGGATTTGAGATACATTAGTAGGTAACGTTTACCCTAAAAATCAGGCATTTACCTTATTTTCTCAATATTGAATGTTTCTCACACATATTTTAAACAAGGGCATGTTTCTTTGCACCGTGAGGAGGACCAGTTAAAGCTCTCCTGCATTTGCGAGACTGCAGTCTGACAACAAAACTAACACTTTGTTAGGTCGAGGGTCGATCATAGAATTGAAATAGACTCTTTCTGTCTGAAGTCCTGGCAGCTAACTCCTCCCATGATACAGCCAGTATTAGAACAAACCACTGTCTGTGTGGGCAGTCACTTCCTGAACTTCTGTCACATAAAAACAGCTTCTCTACGTCTTTACCACATATCCATCTAGCATAACCACATTCAGTGCACTAGTTATGTATCTTTTGATTTTGATAACGCTTTTGGCTGCAGGTAAGTGTAGACCTTCAACTTGATTGAGAACTAGGATTTATATTTCTCCTCCCAGCTGCCATGACATTGAATATTTGAACACATTTGGTGCATATAAGATAATTAGTATTGTGTTGTAGGCAGGTCGTTATACAGTTCTCTGCATGGTTCTGTGTGCAGGTGTGTGTGAGGCGGTGTACTGGCAGAAGCTGACTTGTCCCTATGAAGTAAAGCATGAGAGCCTGCGGAGAGTATGGTGCAGGCAGAACTCTACTGACTGCTGCAATGGCCTCACCTTCAGCCACAGGCAGCTCTCAGTGGATGGAGGCAAACTGAAGGTGAGCCAGGGCTCCGACTCCTTCACTGTGACTGTGCTACAGCCGAGCTTTGGAGAGGGAGTGTACTGGTGTGGTGTGCTGAGCGCAAATCACACCATCCTCAAGCTGTCTGAGGGCTACTTTCACAGCTGTAAGTATCTATCTATCTATCGAGGCCATTAACACACTTCCTCATTGATGTTGCTTGGTTAGTATTGTGGTTTTTTAGCTTGTTCTTCTGCCCCCTGATGGAAAAAAACAGCAAAAAAAATCTGGAAACACTGACTTAACTTCATTTATGCATCATTACTTAATTCAATAAGTTCAGTTATGTAATATTTGTAAACTTTTTGTGCTAACAGAACAGTGCAGCTTTAACTCTAGACACGCATAACATATTTACATGTCTGTGCCATCTCCCTGCAGCCGGCGGTTCTTTTATGTGGAGCGTTACTCGCTGGATTCTGCTGTCTCTGCTGCCCGTAGGGACCATCCTGACCAACGTGTACTCCAGAGGTCAGTTATTCTGCTGCTGCACCAACAAACAGACACATTCGTTTTATGCAAAATAGGCGGTATGTTTCTTTCCTTTGAATGGTCCTGGCTCAGAAAAACACAAATGAAAAAAATTGGATGAATGTACAGGCTTAAAAGTGTTAAACTAACATGATTTATCT
Source organism: Serranus cabrilla (assembly GCA_903364295.1). Classification (NCBI taxonomy): domain Eukaryota; kingdom Metazoa; phylum Chordata; class Actinopteri; order Perciformes; family Serranidae; genus Serranus; species Serranus cabrilla. The sequence continues at coordinate 194,433 of CAFUXE010000170.1, read as the reverse complement.
TTAATGCAGGTGGTAGTAAATATGGAACCTAATAAGGGCATGAATAAAACTCTCAAATCTTTCTTTCACAGCAAAAACAAAACACACGCCTGAGGTAAGACACTATACATTTTTCATGCAACAAAAATGTGATTATGGATGGCTTTAGTGAAACTGGTCAAACATGTTTGTCTCCTCTTTCTTTAGAAAGCAGAGCTTTATGATGATATAGGTGAGAGCAGAGTTCTGGCAGATCCACTGTACGAGGATCCAACAGCTCTCCCTGAGTTCGACTGATCACACGCGCTCTCACGTTTATTTCTCCAGCGCAAAGAGACGTGAACAGGATTGTCCACATCACGCTGTTTCTCAAGTTGCTTCAAGGGTGAAATTATTGTTATTGTTTAAAAAAGACACGAGAAGTATTCATTAAGAAGAATTAAGTTTGCATTTATTGGACAAACCAAACAGAGGCAAACTCACACAGTGTAAAGATGGAACATGTCATGGGATGAAAAATAAATGAAGGGTTTGATTCCAAAAAGCCATACATCCATATGGAAAAACTACCCTGAAAACTGACAGCAGAATTTCCTTGATTGGAGTTTTCCTGTCTAAATAATTTTATAGGATTCCTTTCCTTTATTTCCACACAGTGTATGTATTATTTTTGGAACAAAACCCTTCAAATATATGTATTTATTTATATACTTTATACATTCTTTTCTTGCTGTACATTTAAGTCTCATGCTTTGCTTGAAACTGTGCTTTCAGCATTTATCCTCAATCACATGACAAGAGACAAAAAGAGCACACAGTATTCAGGATCAATGCTGCATAGTTTCAACTTTGGAATATCAAACAATTTCTTTGTAACGTAACCATATATGTATGCATGTTCTGGAGATGGAAACTATGAAATCTGTTAGTTGTCAAAACAAGTCAAAAAATACACATTGTTTCTCAAAGTTTCAAGAATGCTTCTCTTATTTGAAACATTTTGGTGATCTATGGAAGATAGTGAACTGTGCGTAGTTCACATCACCACGTACACGTCCTGAACAGCAGTGGAAGTAAACCGTTGGAGGGTGTTTACAGGTCAGGAGATATGAACAACTGTCATCCATTAAAAAGCTGCATGAGTTTTATTTATGTGTCCGTTGAGGACATTTTCAGCACACCAACTGATATTTTGCAAGAAAACTAAATAGGAGCAATAAATAACACAGCGATAAAACAATGAGAAAATATTGGAAATGTCACTTACACAGAAATATTAACACAATTCCATAATACTCCTTTAGAAGGATGGTGTTCTGCTTTCCAACGAGAATTCAACAAAAACAAATGTACTGATTCACTGCAATCTTATAATAACAGGCTTCAGAGATGATGGAGATTCTGCGTGACCAATAAAAGGCCAACAACATTCAGAACCCACAGACCTATCCAACACACTTTACAGTAAGAACACTTCAAAATGGTTCAAGAGGATAGCGGCACATCATTCCTTTGTAGTAACCTCCATTAAGGCAGTTGCAGGAAACATGAGGAGAATTGGTGTGTGGCCTTGGGGTGAAGCAGAGAAAAGTGGACATTAAAAGTGGATGATTCTTTTGAGCCAACGGGGCAGGAGGGTAACTGGTACCAGTAGAGGAACCAGTGATGACATGTGGGGCGGGCTGCTGCCTGTGGTCCCTTTCACACCAACACATTGTCCACACTAAGCCGGCTCATTTTTAAAATGCTGTGAAGCAACGTGTGTCCACATTACGTCTCCATCAAGAAACTGTAAAATGCCAGGAAAACAGGGACTGCAGGGATCAGATTAAATCATTAAACAGCCATTCAGACCTTCCTGTACATCTGATATCCACCAGACTGACCCACTATCACACCTGACAGCTCAAGACATGTTTACAAAGCAAAGGGAACCTGGAACCATTCATGCTCACTGCCAAGACTGTGCACATATGTGTATGTCGAACTAACCCGACGCTGCCAGATGGTTTGTTAAAGCTGTTTGGAAAAGGGCAGACACTTCCAGAAAATACCTGGCAGGTGATTGGATAAACCGTCTG
>CAFUXE010000170.1:173004-191186 GCA_903364295.1 Serranus cabrilla | reverse complement strand
AGCTTCTTCTTTTTCCTTTTTCTTGTGTTTGTGTTTCTTCTTGCTCTTTTCATCCTCCTGAACACAGAAGGCACAGTTTACTGGACTGATAGGACTGTCTTCTAGACACGTTAGTATTTACAGTATGAAGTATGGACAACAATACTCTACCTCTTTGCTTTTCTTTTTCTTTTTCTTCTTGTCTTTGGAAGAGAGTTTGCTTTCCTTCTCTAAAACAGGAGCAGATACATACAGCAGTGTTGATTGGTTCTTCCTTTTTTAAATGTTTAAATCAAGTCTTTTTTATTTGATCAGAATCAGAAGACGAGGAGGAAAGCAGTTTTGTTTTTCAACCATTTAAATAAAACATCATGTACATGCATCTATATACTTCTTTGTTGTTTAAAATATTTTGAAAAAATTCATTCATATCCAGACATTCTGCTACCAATGTCATTTTAAATATGTAACTATATATTTAAGTGTGATTCTATTGATTCTGGATGACTAACAGAGGCAGCAAGTATAACCTGTAAGCTATAAGCTTAAAACGGTTCAACAATTCACATATCACAAGGCTGTGTGGATGTCGTTATAAAATTATGTTGATCATCTTCATTAAATGAAATAATGGTCAGCTTTGATGAAGTGTTTTGTGAACAGATACAAACATCAGAAAAGCTGTGCACTGTTTAATGAACTGACAGCTGGTAGATAACCAGGAGCACTTTCCCTCATTGGAACTTAAAAAGGACATTTAACCTGTGCTAATCAACAGGCAGAAGACTGCAACACGTTTTAAATGGAAATTTCTGAAATATGTAGCTGTGTACTGGTCACGCAAGGACCTGGATCAACACCAGTCAGATGAAAATAGTGCCAACCTTTCCCATTTGTAAAATCAAGAATTTAAAAAAGACATGACACCAGCAGACAACACCAGCAAAGGGAACTGAAATCAAATCAGTAGGATTCCAAAGATTCCTACATGCACATTTTAGGGATGTTAATATATAGTATAATAGTGCATGCAGGTTTGGATATTAGGGAGCAGAGAAAGTGTCTGTGGCAGTTTAACAATCTCTTCAAAAGAAAGGTTTGTTGCAAAAAAAAAAGGCTATAAAATGTGTGTGTGTGTTTTTTTTAAAATGCCCGCATGGAAGTGACTGGCTCTACTGGGAGAGAGACAGCTGGGTCTATGGAGCGGAAGTAATGTGACAGCAGTGTCTGCTGCCCAGGCTGCAGTTGATGATACTGCCAGGTCAACAAGATAATGACCCAAAGGCAGAGGGGGACACCTATGTGAGGTCATAAGATGTGTTTCCAGAGGCTGGTAACTCTGGTGAAATACGGTCTCTGCAACATGGGTACTACTCAGATATTCTCTCTCTCAGTCAACACACTGTGCATCAGACAGCTCTGACATACTTCTGTTCTGGTGACATTCGGTGATTTCTACTGCTTGCGTGAAAGAAGAGGTGTCGCTGTAGTGAGGACTGTCCTGTTTATTGTTTTTTTTCAGGCTATGTGAGGTGTGAAAAATGTGACTACAAGAATCTATGGTTTATTTTAATCTGGTTAATGGTTAGTGATCGGTAAACGAGAATAAGCTATTGGTCGGATTTTTTTTTCAAAATGAACATCCCTAATACACACATACATACATACAGACTCAAAAAAGCAGAAATAATGTTTAGTCACTCAGTATGTGAGTTCTAAGCTAAACGACAGCTGAGTCATAGCGTTAGAGGTGGAAACACAGAGAGATATTTGATGAATTACCTTCCTGCTCCTCGCTGCTGTCCTTGGCTGCTGGAGCCTCTTCTTGGAAACCGAGGCCAAACAGGTCGGTGTCGTCTTTGTGTTTGAAGGAGATCACAGTGGGCTTCAGAGGTTCTGGCTCCTTGGCTAACTGCACTTCCTCATCGGAAAGGTCGGATAGAAGCTCATCTCTGACTGGAAATGTTTCCTGGAAACAACACATGAGGAAAATGTTTAGAAAGTATTCTGTCTGATTTGTAACACGCTAAGCATCTGACTGAAATACCTCAGAGTGTGACTGCTGTGCTGGAAATCTGCTCTACTTTACCTTTGTTATTTTGGGTGTGTCTGAGGCTTCAGACTCAAAATCTGGGTCATCCATGACAAACGAGAGCATCTGCTGAGCTACAGGGGCCTCGGGGTCTGTATCAGAGTCCTCGGCTCGGGCTGTGCTGCCCTTCTTGTTGCCTTGCTCTGCTGCTGGAGTTAAAGTGAGTGAGATGGCTGCTGCACTCTGACCTCTTGGCTCTGGAGCTTTAGATGTCACCTTTGCTTTGGCGATGGGGATCACAGGCCTGATAAGAAACATACATTAGTATTTCATTCCATATATACTGTATACATACATGTTTACTTTCTTTCACTTATTTGTTTCAACATTCTTCAGTTGGTAAATTCAAATGGCCTTTTCTTAACCCGAAATCAACAAAACTTGCACCCCCTGATGTTAAATGCTTCACGTGTTAAGGGTTAGTGTTGGTTAACTTCTACACCTACTTAGTAACAATTCCTCTACATTAATCCTCCATACCACAACATAGTCATACCAGTCAGATTAAGGACTTACGCTTTGAGCTCAGGTTCACTGTCCAGGTCTTGGTCCTGTGTGACTTTGGGGGCTGCTGGTACTGCCTCCTCTTCGTCACTGGTCAGAGTGATATCTTTACTGAGGGGCAGAGTCTTAGGTTGGGGGAGACTGGGCTCAGTGTCGTCAGGATCAAGCTCATCCTGGAAACCAGACACCATGGGGTTTCCTCTGCCTTCACCATCACTGCAACACAGAAAGAACAGGGAATGCTCTTTTACCTTTACTGACAGAGAAAGCGAGAGCGAGATGCTACTCTGCTACTGTGTCATCAAATGTATATGCAACTTTTTTTTTTAAAATGCAGATAGATATGACATGTATAACTTGTCCCATCCAAAAGATTTAAGTTTTCAGTAATCACCTATTCTTAAAAAGAATATGATGAATAAAGCTTTGTTGCTTTTCCATGTGAAGATTATTTTAATAGTTTATGTAAAAAAGGATAAATGAAGGACATCACCAAAAGGATTAGCTAACTTAGTCAAAATGGCATTAAAGTATTGGTGAACATCTCACCTGTCACTGTCCACAGCCGGTGCAGGCTGAACCACCTTGGACCTGGAGGGCAAGCTGTCCTCCAGGAAGCTTCTATCCAGTCCCTCATCTGGCACAAAATCATCCAAATTCTGGACCTTAGTAGGACACACTGGTGCAGGAGGCTCGTCTGAGGACAACATAGAGCCCAATGTCTGTGACAATTATCAAATAGATTCACTTTACTCAAACCTAGACTTTGAGTAAGATTTTTGTGACGCTTGTTAATTTCCATAACGAAACCCTGAAATCACATGCTTTTGGAATGACCGTTTGAAAGCTCTGCATTTCTCTTGAGTCTTGTGACTTCTTGGTATTTACTTGTTTGGTTACAGTTCTGGCTAATCCAATCAAAAGCTGACCCAAGTTTACCATTTACAAATACACATTTTTGATCAGAAAAACAATAGCTATTGAAATCATGTCTAACTTTTTATCTATAGGGAACAATCGCATAAATAACTTTGCTATGACAAAATATGTAAATTATGTTGCAATTCCATAGATGCCTCATGCATATGTTTATAGATGTGATGTCACAAAAGTCACCATATACTGTATATCGTACAACTGATAGGACCGCATTCAGAAAATGTTAAAAACGTGTCATGAAAAATCTTAAAATAACTGTCATTTGTTCCAGTTCAAAGCTAAAGATGTTCTGTTGATGTGTTGTGCTGCGTGAGAAAGGGCCTGTTAGTCTCAGGTGAGTCATCAGAGAAAGTGTTGTTTCATAAAAGTGTCAATAAAACTGGTAATGTTGGTAGTGTCACAAGACGAATTCAATTATTTTCCTGGGTTAGACACAAGGGAAATTTGGTGTTAATGATCATAACTTAACGGAGTCATCACTTGAATTGTGGTTTAAAAACTTAATTGTTAGTTGTTGATTCACACTGTGATTTAGCGATTCAGTGATAAGACTATTAATGGTGAAAATGCACTCTGCTGTGAGCAGGTTGTTTTTTTGTTAAAAGTCTGAAATTGTTATGGACTACATTAAGTGATTAAGACCAGCCAGTACTGTTTTCACCAATGAAACAAGAGGATCATCCAGCAATATCCTCTTCCCTGCTGTTACTTTCAGTGAATCTTGTTTCAGAATAGGCACGTTTCCATGAGATCTCACAAAACACACATTACTTCACAGGTAGAATACAGTGGTACAATTAACAGACACACATTACAGCAAATTATTAAACTGAACTGTTACCATAAACAACATACTGATTAATTATTATGTTTGGTATCATAACGACAATAAATGTCTGAGAATGGATTAAGATGTGGTGTCCTGGCAGCCTCGATAGCTAATGTTAGTGCCTTAACTGATACAGGAGTAGAGCATTAATAAAGCATGTGCTAGGCTGTATTACTGCCCACAAACGCCACAGGACAGAACAACATCAGGCTATGAGCGACTTGAAGTAGCATCCAGGTTAGACTTTAGCTTTAAGGAGGGTTTTCTTCTCCTGAGCAACAAATGACTACGTAAAAAGGTAAAGCTTATTTAAATTGGGCAGCATAAATTCAGTGTCACCTCAGTGGGATCACCACCAACATGACAAAAAGTCTTATTTCCACTATTTAATTCACCACAGAAGTGAGTCCAAGATGAGTCAGAGTCATAGGAGTCACTATTTTCATCAGAGGTTTCACTTCCTCCACAGTTTTCTCCTAAACTGGAGCTGATAGATACAGAATTGTGATCTTAATATTATGTAACAAAAAACATTTTTCAGATGGAGGTCTGATTAAATCATATGAAATGGGGGTCTGTGACCTAATGAGTATGAATTTAGAGGTCCTTGACACAACGAATGTTGAGAGAGCTTTTGGTCTGGAAATGACTGCTGTGCGAAGTTACAGATAGGAGCTGAGTCAGGTGGTCTGTATGGTTCGTATACTAGTCTTTACACTTTCATACTCACACTCACAAACCACTGCACTTCTGTATAATCTGGAACACACTGACTGCCTGTGAACCCTGCTGATTAGTGGATCCTGGCCTGTTTGATCTACAATTGTAATCAGCTCGTGGTCACTCAGAACAATATCATTTTGTCCACTGAGCAAACTTTTGATATTGCTCTGTTTCTCGGTGGGTGACATCACGGAATATCAAAGCTCAAGATGTATACTGCTGAAATCTTGCTGTTCGCTCTTTGCTGCATTATGAAATAATCAGGAACAACATAACTGTGGACATTGCAGTGTTTAAATGTATACTGCACCATGTAAGAATTAATACATAGGTACACATAGTCTATCCAAACCTACTGGGTATCTTTCTGATCTGCTGTCTATCGATCTATCCACAGTGTAAGCTCGAGGGTCAGCAGAGGATGTGAGTATCATCACTGGTTGCTGACCGTGTGCTACAACTTCAGAGGTGATGGCATGTGTGTTACTGCATGAGTAATCTAGAGGAGAGACTTACCTGGTGCAGAAGCAGGAGCCTCAGCAGCAGCAGATGAACCAAACCAGCGTGAGATGAAGCCGCGTTTCTGCTGGCCTGCCACCGCAGCTGCAGCCGCAGCCGAGCCTTGGAGGTGTTCGGGCGACTGAGCTGATGGCTTTGACTCAACGGCAGGTGAAGCTGCCCCACTCACCACTGTGGATGAAGGTGCAGGGGAGGAAGTGGACACAGACGGTGACTGTGGGAGCACCTGGGAGGGAATGGGGGGCTGAGGGGTGCTGGGGCTGGAGCTGCCTGTAGAGGCCCCACTGGGAGGGACGATGGGGGACTGGGAGCCAGAAGAGGGACTCTGACCGTTAGCTGGACCAGGAGAGCCATAGCCCTTACTGCGAGACTCCAAGTTCTCCAGGAAACTGCAGAAATCACAACAGGGCTGTAAACAAACTGGAACTCACTTGCAATAATTGCACTTGAAGTTGTCTTTGTTGAAAAAAAAAATCTCACAGACAAACATGGATTTGTACTTCCAACAACATAACTTTTGGCAGAAGGAAATGAACCCAAACTGCAAATTTCATACACCGGTGTAAAATTCAACAGTAACAGTCTCCAGTGTTTCCCAGACGGAGCACTATGCAGCCCTAGAGTAGACATGCAAAGTTTCTAGTGCTCAACAGAAAATATCAGGTGCAAAAAGCATACCCAGTGCTGTGCACAGGAAACATGTGCAACAAAAAACCTTTTGCTCATTTTGTACAACTGACAGAGAGAATCAAAACAGACAGTACATGTCATAGTTTTGGTCTTCAGTCTCCTGCTGGACACAGAGCTCCTCCAGGGTCGCATCCATGTCCAGCTGGTTTGTCTCCAGCTGCCTCAGGAGGGTCTCTCTCTGCACACACACAAACACACATACTTGACATGAATGACTGGACTGAAGCTCAGACTAAGACTATTGACTATTGTGCAAAAAAAGAAGAAGCATGGTTACAAAGTGTGTTACACAGGCAAAAATAATTTCCTCTTCCCCTTAAATTAACATGGATTATAATCTTCATAAACCAGTAGAGGATGGAAAAATAGAGAAAATTCTAAAAATATACGTATATAAATATAATAACAAATATTATAAATAACTATAATAATGATTAAATTAAACCAATGACAACAAATAAGAAGTGAAAATCTAACCTGTAGCTGCAGGAAGGGGATGTTGAAAAACCTGTGCAGATATTTCAAGCCAAAGCCATTCTTCATTGAGGACTCGGCATAGTGAATGTAGGATGCTCCCATTGGTCTGGAAAAAAAACGTATTACTACTTGTCTTTTCTGATCATTTTTGGCCACTTGGGGATAGCAGCCTGAGCTATAAAAACTATATCTGTTATATATTATCATTCTATTAATGATTGTATTGCCTCAGAAAGGCCATAAATGCTTCAATGCAGACAACATAGGAGAAACAATGGTCAGAGAGATCATTCATTAGCAGGAAAATCGCTGCGGGAAACCCTGCTGTGTTTGAAGACCTGAAGTTCTTTAAGGCTTCATCCACTCATTACTAGCATTTAGCTCAGTGCTGATCTCTACCTGTTAAGTCCAGCAATCAGGTCTCTTATATCGTCAGGGAGGATGACACGATGCTCGCCCATGTCTCTGTGGTTTCCCAACACACACACTGGTACATGGGTAGGTACTTTGGGCAATTCCCTCAGGATGTAGTTAAAAGTCCTGCAGATGACAAAATCAAAACACAAGATTAATCTGTGGTTGGGTAAAGAAAACAAAATGTTAAGAGAGGAAGGAGGTACAACAAATCTAATATGGGATGTCATGCTCCGTGTGACCTACCTGAAAACACCTCTATTCATCCCTTTTAAGGCAGATGACCTGAAGTGACATATGTGAGGCACTGCCTATATACCAGTCACTATGGTCATTCATCAGCTCAATAGCTGCTCTTCACTGAGCCCAGCTGAGCAGCAGGGCAACCAGATATTTTAAAGATGTATAAGTTATAAGATATATTAAATATTTTATGATATCTTTTCATGGGACAACACTAAAGAAATGACACATTGACGTAATGTAAAGTAGTCAGTGTAAAGCTTGTAAAACAGTGTAAATTTACGGTCCCCTCGGAATAATTCAACACACAGTCATTAATGTCTAAACCGCTGGCAACAAAAGTGAGTACACTACAGTGAAAATGTCCAAATTGTGCCCAAAGTGTCAATATTTTGTGTGTCCACCAGTATTTTCTAGCACTGCCTTAACCCTCTTGGGCACGGAGTTCACCAGAGCTTCACAGGTTGCCACTGGAATCCTCTTCCACTCCTCCATGACATCACAGAGCTGGTGGATGTTAGAGACCTTGAGCTCCTCCACCTTCTTCTTGAGGATGCCCCACAGACGTTCAATAGGGTTTAGGACTGGAGACATGCTGGGCCAGTCCATCACCTTTACCCTCAGCTTTTTTAGCAAGCCAGAGTTGTCCCAGTTTCTGATGTGAGGGGATCATGCCCTGCTTCAAAATGGCACAGTACATGTTCGCACTCATGATTCCCTCAATGAACTGTAGTTCCCCAGTGCCAGGAGCACTCATGCAGCCCCAGACCATGCTCTGCTGTCTTTGCACTCCTAACTTGGTTGCCGCCACACATGCTTGACACCATCTGAACCAAAGTTTATCTTGGTCTCATCAGGCTTGTTGCCAGCAGTTTAGACATTAATAGCTGTGTTGAGTTATTTTGAAGGGACAATAATGTGGGGGTGTACTCATTTTGTGAGATACTGTATATTCAAGCTGTGCAGTGCAGCTACTGAACCAGAGTTGAGAGACAGCACATGCTTATGGTGCCTTTGATGCACAAAGACGCTGCACCCCTGAGGGCAGGGGACCTCTGCACTTTATGTCCGGACTTGCGGCTTGTAACCCCAAAGTCGAACTCAGCACTCCGCAAAAGCTCATGCCAACAATGGCCGTCAAATTTCATCCGAGAAGGCGACACAGACTGACTAAACAATTTGTAGAGTTGCTCTCAGTGAGGTGAAGAGCGATTGGACTGAGGGATGATCGTGGTAAACAGTATATGTAGGCAGTGCCTTGCATACTTCACTTCAGGTGATCTGCTTTAAATGCATGATTAAAGGTGTCTTCAGGTGAGTTCAGTCTTTTTGTTGCTTACAACTTATTTAAGATGGTCAAGTCAAATTAGTTCTCCTAATACATTAAGAGGTACAAAAATAAATCAAATATGCTGCTGCAAGGTATGAACTACCATGAATGTCCTATGGCTAAAAGACGGCAGAGCTTGTTATGGAACTTTTGCGGAAATGCAGTATGAAACGGGGTACTCACTCTCTGCTCTCTGTAGTTTTTAATTAAGCAAACAGGAGGATACTGCACTTGTTGGGGACTATTTTCAGTGACTGACTAATCTACATTTCGGGCTTTAATGAGTATTTGTAGGGGCAGGATGGTGTTTTATCAAAATAAACTACAGTGCGAATGCTTATGGAGATTAAGGAACAACAGTACAGTGTGGCTCAGTGATGTTTTTTTCAACAACAGTGGAGAACACACACACACACACACCCACATGCACACGCACACACGCACGCACGCACGCACTGAAACAGGTACAAATACTGTTAATACAAGCAAAGAAACACATCAGACCTAAAACAGCAATGATTTAAATAACTCTGAGTATTTGAAAACAATCTCTATGTATTGATGCCTAAAATAGCTGTGTTGAAATGTTGTTGAAGCTGAACAAAATCCACCAGGGGAAGCTCTCAGCTGAAACCTAATCTGTCCATGCATATTGCAGCATTAGAGCTCAGTGACGAGACAGATGACTCTTACCACTGCTTGGTAATATCAAACATCATGATGACTCCATTACAGTTCTTGTACACATCCAGGAACTCTGCATCCAAGGCCACCTCATCTGACTACAACACACACATTAAACAAATATGTTAATCATCACTATATAGAATGAAAGCCCTTACCTCTGGCCTACTTCACATCACTGACCCACATACAAGAAATGAGCCTATTTCCTAAACACATGACAGTCATGTGATAATCACCTCTTGGGGCTCATTCTCCAGTTTTAAATTCTCGCCGCGCCTTTTGCCTTTGCCTGAAACAACAAGAAATCACAAGTGTTAAGTTTATAAAAGCTGAAAAGAAAAAACATTAAGAGCTACAGCTTAGATTGTTGCTTTATGTTAGATCATAGTCGTGTAACTAACAAGCAGGGCAACACAACTGCTTTTCTCATGGAAAAGCATCTTGCAGCCTAATTTTGACACGCATTCTCCATTAAATTCACACTGCTGGCATTAAGTCATGGCTCAAACAGTGCAGGCACTAAGGCTTGAGCTACAAACAGCAGAAAATCAGCCAAACGGAAATGTAGCAACACAGCAAACCTGGCAATAGCCAAACCTTGAGAATATTGACATTGAGATAAGAGTGGAAGACAAACCCACAGCACACAAGCCAGTTCAAATTCTACACACTATAGGAGTGCTCACCTACACCTTCAGGAAGAGGATATTTTTGGCCTGAGATGAGTGCAAGAGGTGCAAAAAAGACAACATCAACACTGAGGACAGAATAACAAACCAACACCCATGTGACTATTTCATGTCATGAAATACTTTATCAGGTTAACAGCAGTAGATACAGCGAGGTCTGCCTTATTGGAAAGTCTGGGTCTTTAACTGTCATATGTGTAACACTTACCTTTGTCTACGACGTCCCACACCTCCACCTTGACCACATCATCAGTAGCTGAAAGATACAGAAACGTTTTTTTCATTATTCATGTTCTTGGGCCACATAGGTATATATTAGAAATGTGTAGGCTATTACTGTAAGCTAATATGGACCCAATACCTGAAAACACTAGAAAAAGTAGTGGTATAAAAATGGGATAACTAACACAAATACAGGACTACTCTAAAACTGGGTTAGCTGAAGCTAAATCTAAATACAGTCCTTTTTTTTTTTTTACCTTGATATGGAGCCACTGAAATAAATCACCAAGGCACAAACAGCAGATGTCAAATATTCACCAAAATACAAACATGACCAAAGAAGTGGTGGAGAAATAAAATAAGTTGTAATGTTCAGACATTATATGAGCTGCAATGACTTACTTTTGTAATTCCAATGAATACTTGTGGCTTGGATCTCCTGAGTGGGTAGATACTCCTCTACAAACTTCTTGCCCTGTAGCCGATGCCATAAAGTACTCTTTCCCGTATTTCGATCTCCCCGGATGACTATTTTCACTTGAGTGAGAAAGAGATTGTACATCAAGGATGTTAGAAAATAGTTGATCAACTTCACTAAGAAAAAAAATTTAATTCTATAAACGAGACAGGAGCATTTGGCTGCAGTACTTACTATTATACTGGACCCCTTTTGCGAAGCGTCTCTGCAAACTTTGATTCATTGACTGCAGGCCAGCCGGAATGTTTTTGTCCCTGAGCTGCCCTGGCTCGGATCCCACCAGCTTCTTAAGTGCTGAAAACATCTTGAAGAAGCTTCACAAACTTGTCCAGTAACACGTGGCAGTATGGTGAATCTTCCCTGACTATTTGTCACACAACAACTGAAGGAAAAGTGTAACAGTGTGTCCTGTTGGATGAGGAAATTAAGGGTCCATGCTTAAAAGCAAATATAATGCTCTGAATATATCAGCAGTTGTCTTAAATCTGACTCGATGTTCTTGGTTGCCAGTCAGAGGTGGAGATAACTGCTAAGTTGATTTAGCAACATCTGTGAAACAAAAGAGAAATACAGTTATGTCTGAGAAATGAACTTCTCTTTCAGTGTGTAAACACAATAATAAAAAGGCAAAATCATGACAAAATCATGTCCTAATTAAAAGGTCTGAACAAAATGTGAAGTTATATTTGGTAAACTGAAGGGCCATGCATCTGTACATATGATAATCTGATTATTCAGTCAACAAATGCCAACAACCACAGAGAATTGTTTCCTAAAAATGGAAAAATCCCTATTAAGACTTAATCTGATGCAGCTCCAGGTTGTGCCCCTCATGTTTTGTCAATACATTTAAGTCACAGAGCTAAGCATCCATTTTTTCAACAAATAATAATAGAAAATATTTACCCATAGAGCTGGGCAATATGGCAACAATCCTGATAAGGTAAATCAATATATTTTATATCATATTCTATATGATACAGAGTGTTTTCTGATCATTAAAAAAATGTATAGTCCATATGAATTAACCACATGGTAAAGCCAATTAAATACTTAAATAGAAAAAGTATGAAAAAGCGTACTTTTTTTTGCTTTACAATAACTATATAGAGTAATGCAAAGTGTAATGTAAGAACTGAACTGCGATCCTCAAATGATAATCTCTCAAATCATAACACATCGAATTTCTTTTGAAGAAAAGCAATTACACACTAATAACACAACCTGACGATGAATAAAAGAATTATGTGGATTCTCCTTCATTTCTGATTCTGAATATATTTCCTGAAACTATAAACAGTCTTTGAATCATCTGGATAAAACAATATTACATGTGATGCAAGATAACAAAAAATTATAATAATAAAAAAACTTTCCAAAGTCTGGTCAATGCTAGATTGAATTGACATATCTGTGCTGAATGTGTGCAGCGTGTAACAATATTAAACAGGTTTTATCGTCAGTTGTTTTGTCTATATTAATGTTTAAATCCATTATAAGAGACATATTCGTGACGCAAGGCCTTACAGCTGCTGCATGTCCCTATCAAATCCTAATGGGTGCTGTCTCAGTGTCCAAGGAGCTGTTACATTATTCACTGTGTCAGTGCTGTGCAGTGGGTGTCTTTGTTCAGCTTCAGGAAAGACAAGCTCATATTCAAATACTGTACAGCACTGTACGTTAATAACAACAGAGTGACTCAGTTTCATTTGGGGCGAATTTCCCTTTAACGTTATCCAGCTAGCATTAGCTGCCCCAGCTGTTAGCGCTTAAGAAAGGGATTTATCGAAAAACCGTGACGCAATTATGCTTAAAATGTTAAAGCCATATACTCTGCAGAGCATGCCTGTATTCAAACAATGATGAGGCGGCCCGGTTTGTAACATTGCCTGGTTGAAAGGTAACGTTATCCTTTGGCTCTGTTTTAGCTAGCTAACGTACCCAACCGATATTAGCTAGCTTAGCGTTTCCCTCTGTACACTCAGTGACATTAAACGGTCGCTACACTGGATGTTTACTTTCAGGTCCTGTCAGCTACAAATACTCACGGTTATTTAACAAGATAACACATAGCAGTGCCGACATCGTTTTCTCAACACATCTGTCAGTCCTCCATCCCAACAGAAATATAGCAGCGACATTCCTTTGCAAAGAGAGCAGCTATCACAGAGCCAGTCAAGCGTCACCCACACACGTACAATTTCCGGTACCACTTTCAAAATAAAGCCTATGTCTTTGCTCATGGGAGCATGGAAAAATTACAATGGACAACCTATTTTAGACCTAGGATAGGAGTTGAGAAAGCTGTCAACTCAGTCGTTTTCTGGCGCTGTTGACTGTATGATACAATGATGGCATTTTTGATTCTCAGTTGCAAACAGATCCAAAATCCTAAAAGTGCTCAAGAGGAAATTTAAATATTATCCTCTATTATTCCAGAATTGGACTCTTACCTCTGATGTGAGAAGTCAACACATGAACAAACAAAGAAAACAAATAAACAAAAAATAGATACAAATAAACAATGTCTGAAAGACTGGACTGTCTCCTCACTGTCAAGTACTTCTTGAGAGGAGGTGCAGCAGTCTCAGAGGTAGATATCTGAATATCTGGGCACATAATAGCAAAACTACCTGCAGTGATACCACTGACAGCAAATACAAAATGCGTAATTTCAATGGAAAGTCATCAGTTCTACAATTGTCTCCTGGCGAGTGGGGGGGCAACACAAGTCACTCACATTTCTCTCTTCCTTTTTTACATGTACTGCCAGACGAAACAGGTCTGTTTATGGATTTTAGTATTGACAGTATGAATGGCTTCAATAACAGTGGATTGCATCAGGTTTAGATCATAATTTCCTACCTGAGCACAATATGCCGTTCTTTACATTGTTATTTTGCACTTCCTGAAACATGATGAATGCATATGCCTTGTCTTTATTTTGAAGACACTTCCCACCTTATGCTGGTTTAACACTGGTGGTCCAATACCGCGCAGCCTGCTCCTGACCATAGCCCCTGATGCTGCTTGCCTGGATGCTTTTCTCTCGGGCTTGCGGCACCTATCGGTAGACGTAGTCATCTACACGTGAACACAGCATCATCCTCAGCTGTCACATTTATCACATGAAAACGCCTGGTCCTATTTATCAGTGCACATGAAGATCAAATATCGTTATGCGTTTCAATATATGCAGGAATACATACTTTGATGAATTGTCAAATAGCAATGGCTCGTTGCTGCTGGAGACCATTTCTAAAATTACACTCAGCTGTGTTTGCTGTCTTGAACACACCCCGCTGAGTACCTCGATATTGTTCAAGGGGAATAATGGCTGCACAGGAGCCGTCTCCACCATCTTCCCTGGAAGGCAACAAACCGGGCTTCCCAAAGAAAATTTTGGCCAACAACCTCGAAGACAAGCATTTGTGTAATTCGTGCCAGAAAATCTTGAGAAGGCCTTTGCAAGCTCAATGTGGTCATCGCTTTTGTTCGTTCTGTTTCAACAAAATTGTGAGGTGAGTAATGTCGTTGCTAGGGAGCTAGCTAGATGTGTAGCCCGCACGAGCAATCAGAGCTTGTCACCAGCCCTAATTCAAATATCTTTCAATTTAATACTGCCCTGCTTATTGTTACAGGTAACGCAATATACAACTACAAAGCCAAGTTAGGATTTATAGATTGCAAAGACCTACTGCAAAATTCGGCGTACAGGTAATTCACCTATCACCATTTGATCCCAATAAAATCTGAACTTGTGTTAAGGGTTGGCCAGGTGTAATGTTAGTCCCGCTAACCACTCCTGTGGCTGGTCAGAGCAAGCAGGGTGTAACAGTTATGCCAAAGAGTTGAACTTGACAGTGTGTTATATAAAAGTAATATTAGGTTGATGTGTTTGCCGAATTCATTAGAAGGTCCGGCAACTGTTAAAATCATATCAATATGTTCCACTCAGGACCTAACTGGGTCGATAACCCAGCCAACGTTAAATCTGGAATTTTCGGATTGGAGTTTGGTTGACCATATGGTAGATGAACTGACAAGGTTCTATCCAATACATGCGTTTACTTTTCAATAGTTTTCTGTATTTAAATGACAGCAGTAGGGACGACAGTACGACTGATATTCTTTCATTAAAAACAAATTAACAACTGAAACAAAAATACTAATTTCGACTAACGGCGCAGTTGGTTAGGAGATCACTGATTTTTCATTGTTATATTGCGCATGTGTTTTCATTTTCAGATTTAGTTGTATGTTATATTAGTAAAATGATTTTGCCTAATATCTGCTACAGCAAGACGTATGATGACCTTAATCAGAAACCCTGTTAGTGGGGTTACACTAAAATCAGTGACCCATCAGATTCAGTAATTCCGTTTAAATATATCTCTATCAGTAGAGATGGACTGCAATGAATACAACGATAAAATAAATAAAATAAAACACAAAAAAATACAGAACTTTCAGACTCCTTCACTCTAAACCAAGTTGTTTTGAATGTCTAATCCCAGTTACAGAAACCTGGTTTTATATTTACATGTTTCCAAAATATGTCAGACATACATACTAAGGTAGGTTCTGCATTGTGGTTTTGAAGGGTCCCTTTTGAAATCTATTATTATCATGCAAACATGTTCTTATTCTCAAAAATATCCTGACATACAGGAGATGTGGCACCAGTTTGTGATATCTCCACATAAGAGTGCTGGTTTGTTTCTGGATCTCTGTGTTTACTGTACCTGATGGGAACTAGGTAAGGCACAGACTAACCACATATAGTGACACAGAATGTGCGCGACGGATAGGGGCCCACTAATCTGGTTCTGGAGGTTCAGCAGTATGGTAACTAATACTGACCAACTGCATGTAAACAGGGGTCTCCTCTAATAACCATTAACTATTACAACCAAAATAACATGTGATTATTGTCTTTACACTAGGGACAGCATTTGGATAACAGTAATGGTAATATCAAGCATATATTCAAGCATACATTTTGTGTGACACCTGGAAGATGGTAGTTAAATATATGTACATTATTTATACTAATGTAATATAATGTTTTTCTCCCTTCAAGCTCTGGACCACAGAAATGCAGTGCTTGCATCAAAGAAGATTTGTTTGAGGAACCCACCTCTATTCTCAAGCAAGGCGGTGTAAGTTATTTTCTGTTTTTACTGTACATAAAAAAAAATTCCCATATAGTTACAGTAAATACTGTATAAGTGTGAATATAAATTGCTTAGTTTGCTATCACAATGAGGAGTCTGTCATTAGGACTAGAGTTAGCCTGGTTTGGTATCTTTTGGATGCAGGTGACGAGAGCCAAAATTTTTGTGCATGTAAAAACCCTGCAGAGTCAGCACAGTGACATCATAGTCATTGTTTGTTTTGAGATCCAATGTGCTGGAGTATAGAGCCAGCACAACAGAACGTTTGATTGCTCTGTAATTCTTGGCAGCATAGACAACAGATGGAGCAACTATAGTTCTTTGTCCCTAGAATGATCATATTTGCTGGAGAAATTAGAGCCAGGAGAGAAAAGTGAGCTCAGAGTATCTTTATCCTCAGAAATCTGATGCACAGTGTTTGTAACACGACACCTAAGACTGAAACTGAAGACACAAACCAGACTACAACCTCCAACAACCTCTGCTTCTCCATGTAGGCTTTCCCTGACAATGCAGCTCGGAGAGAAGTGGAGGCCTTGGCAGCTGTCTGTCCCAATGAAGGATGCACATGGACGGGAACTATCAAAGAATTTGAGGTGTGCACTAATGCAAAATAAGGAAGGGAAATGATCACTTGCTCCATTTTTTCCTCCAGCCCTTTCAAACCCTGTGCAGTTGTTTCTTACATGGCCTTGAAGAATGTATATTTTATTACTGGTCAGAAAACCCCAAAAACATACATAACACAATTTTCTTGTAGGGGTAATTGATATGGTGACCTTGATAGTGATATTGCCGCAATAACAATTAGCATGTCAAATCAGCCGGTACACAAGATTAGAAGTCATGATCTTCAAGATGAAGGGAAACCACATTTATGTTTATGTGCAGTGTTTTCTTCAGTGTACCTACTTCCAGTATTTATCCCACTACAGAAGTTCTTTTGATAGTGTTGGGGTCAGCAATTCTTGGGCTGGATTCAGATTGCCTACCTAAGCTTGAGGTAGCACAGAGGAAACTAAGCGCCACATGATCAAATCTAATTTCATCTCACTGATATTAGCCTCACTGTTTACTGTTCACTCTTTTTACCTGAGCTGTTTTTCAGTCACTGTAAATGGAACATCCTTCTTCTGCTGCTTATTAAAAGTTTCCCACTGATGTGACAGGAACTCTGTGGAGAGTTTGATGACTTGGGAGAACAGTTGATTTATTCATATCCTTGGCTAAAACTTGTGGCGAGGCACCAGGTATGGATGAAATGGATGAGATGCTGATGGCTCTGGGCATTATTGGGCTGTTTTGGGTGACATGCCTCTTCAATGTTGCATGGTGGTTTGGGACTGTGCCGATGGAGTGGTGGACCGGGTGGTGGTTCCCATCTTCAAAAAAGGGTACCAGAGAGTTTGCTCCAATTATCGGGGTATCGATATGACCGATTGTCGAACCTTGGATTCAGGGGGAACTATGTGGATTCCATCCTGGCTGTGGAACAGGGGCAAGCTTTTTACTCTTGTGAGACTGCTGGAGGTGTCATGGGACTTTGCTCATGCAGTCTACATATGTTTTGTGGACTTGGAAAAGGGGTATCTCTAACAACAAGCCCAGTACCCCATAGTCCGTGGGCAAAAGCAAACATGAGAACTATGTCTGTGTACTCACCACAACTTCGAACACATTCTCAGTGGTTGTTTGCCTCTGTCAGGGCTGTCTCTTGTCTCTGATTCTGTTTGTGGTATTCATGGGCTAGATTTCAAGGTGCAGCTGAGGGGAGGATGTGGCTTGGTTAAGTGAAAAGAGAATTGCGTCTCTACTCTTGGTTTGGTTCTTTTGGTCTGAGGCCTTGGTTATTGAAAACTGGGTTGGGAGGAAGTTGCTGCCCCAGAGTTGTTGTAGAACAAAATCTAAACAATTAGTAAAGTTGACACATTGAGGGATGCCACAGCAAGGACTACTGCGTTTTAATACATGTCTTTAAAGGTAATGCCTGACAAGGTGTCTGTTATCAGGAATAAATACAACATGGAGACTTTAACCATCCAACATGCAACAGAGGATTGGTGCATCCACATTGTGTTTTGCTGAAAAACAGCAAATTGGGGCTTGGGTGTTACAGTCACCATCGTGTAGTGGAATAATTACTGTCTTTTTTTCTTTCTTTTTCTTTCTTTTCTTTAAATTTTTTTTTTT
>CAFUXE010000170.1:152082-171797 GCA_903364295.1 Serranus cabrilla | reverse complement strand
GCTTAAAGTATGCATAATATATTTAAAAAAACAAACCAAAATCATTAACATGGCAAGGTTAGCACAACAAAGTGTGTTTTGATGTTGTCTTATATTTTGTTTTTTATTCTAAATGATATATGTGACCAGTGCCTACAAAACCCATGTCCGGAAGCAGGTCTCATCACATGCTTTGAAAAGTCTAAAAAGTAAATTATGATGTGCAAATAAAGTAGTATTTATTTCACAAATATTCCAAAAAATAACTTTTTTTTTTTGTCAACACCATCAGCCTTTTTAGAATTGGTTTATACCAGTAATATCACTTCCCATGCATTTTTATTGCTATTGCAGTTTCATGCATCGAAATCATACCAGTTGTGATATACAGTAGTATATTCTGATGTCCAACGGCCCGCCACTGGGCCGTCTGAACTTTTGCTGGTTATTTTTCTTATGGAGGTCATATCTTAGTCATATTGATATCATATTAAACTAGAAATCTAAGGAATCTATTGGCACCAGGCATGCTAAGATATCGGGTAGGGAAATTGCCAAAATAATGCTGCAAATTAGGCTATTTTAGGCTTTTTATTGCTATTTTATTTAGCATGGTGATTTTCAAACTGTCATGTGACCTCTGACGTCATGCTATCTTTATGAAAATGGGTTCTATGTGTTCCCACAAGTCTCCTCTTCACACACATGTTACTTTATGCTGATAACATGCAATTTAAGTAAAAAAAAAAACACATATATATTTCTCATGCATTTTCATATTTCTGCATACTGGGGTCCCTAAACAGGCTTTGAATGACATCAATTTGGTATCAGTGGAAAGCTGAGACTCTTGTGGATTCAATGAGCCCAGTTTTATTAATGTGGGATGATGTTAGTCCCTGTAGTAGCCAGTTCATTGCAGTGAGGGCATTTCTTGTGTCTCAACCTCACTGTATAAAATGAGCTGCTGTGGCCTCTAGGATACTCACAGCCTCATGAAACTCTACTTTTCATTCAGAAGATGTATAGTTTTTTATAAATCAATTTTTAATCCATTTTCAATATGAAAAAATAGCACAATTCAGAACCAAATGTGTGTAACAAATGTTATCAACCCCAAAAAATGTTAATTGTGAGTTAATATAGAAATTGATGAATGAAATTGATTTATTTTGCTGCTCCTTTTCTAGCTTTATGTTTGGATCTCTTCCTGAATTCATGATGATGAGCAGACATTGAACTGTATTTCAGTAAATATCTACATGCAATTTGATTTGCTTCTGCACAGATTTCAAGAGGTCCTACTTCATAATACATTGTCCTCTTTTGAGCCATTTTTCAGGGAATGTTTTCTTCATCTATTACAGTTATAGAGTTCAAGGGACATTTTCAATTAGATTTTTCCAGTTGGAGATCATGTTCTCGTTCCTGCAATTTAAATTTGTCAACTCCCTCAAAGCCTTGTCAACTCCGATGATGCCTTGTCAACTCTCTCAGATAATTTTTTTTATAGTATTTCTTTGAAAAGGGCATCTGTTTTATTCTTTGAAGGATAGCTGTTCAGAGACTAACACATTTCCAGTGTTCATGTGTATTTTAAATGCTTAAAAATGTCACTGTCAAGGCAAAAGACAAACGTAATTCATGATATGATTTCAATTCTATTTGTTAAACGTTGACTTTGGCGTTAAAAAAAAAATTAATTGCTATTTATAAAGACCTGTGCGCATAATTAGGGGCACTCTGAAAACAGTAGAGTGTAGACAAAAATCATAAAAAAATCTACAACTGGGGGGTTGAACCAAATAATCTTTGGATAGACATAATATAATATAATTAAATATAATTTGATAAAAATGTATTCATATATTTTAAAACAGCCTATGGTGTCTAACTGATGCCAGCAGCACCAGGACAAGCTGTTTCTCTTATTATGAGCCAACTTTACATACCTTTTCTTTTTTAGGCACATGATGAAATCTGTCCAAAGTACCCGATGATTTGTGAAGGTTGTGCAAAGAAAAAGATCCCCAGAGAAAAGGTATCCCAGACATTTCTTTTCAAGTGATTTCTCATAATTCTGTTGGATTGATCTCATTTACCATTTAGTCAAGGGATCAAATTCTGCAACTTATTCTACAGATCATTAGCTTCTTTCATTTTTTGTTTTGCAGTATTTGGACCATATTAAGTTCTGCAGTAAATTTAAAGCACCATGCAGATTTCATGTTGTTGGCTGCGATACGTCTGTAAGTAGACATTTTTGTCATAATTTGCTATATGTATAACAATGTCTAATGTAATTACTATTGGATCATCATGTAATAATTTGGCAAAATAACAAACAAAATGGGCGCAAATAACTTTTTTCAGCACATTCGATGATATATGAAAAATAAAGTTATATTGTAAAAACAACAGTCTATTACATTTAAAACATCATCTTAAGTTTGCAAAGGTATTACATTATTCAACCAGTATGGCTGCATGCCTGTAAATGAATTGTGTGTTTGTGTGTGCATGTGCGCATGTGCGCATGCATGATGCCTATAGAGATTATTCATCTTGTTGTTTTTTAGTAACGCATGTAATGGGTGAGTTTTTGCTTTTTGTCACTGGAAAGAGAAAAAGTGGAAACGGAATCCACTTGTGGAGACTTTAGTACAAAAATACAAAACAGAAGGTTGATTGGAGTAATCACCCTTTCACATCAATATTAAGAAGAAACATTCGACTGCACATCTTCATTCCAATAAACTTAATGCTAAATATGCAACCTCTAAAAACAGGTCATCCTCTTGCCATCAAAGTTAAGTGTCGATGTGTGGAAGAAGCATGAATACTATTAGCCCCATTATTTATTTGCTTTGTGCTTTTACTCTTTTATGCAATCTAGCTGATCATTAACATTTCATTTCTATTTTTCTCATGGATGAGGCCTGTTATTTGTGTTCCTAACGTTTTTCCGCTTGTGTCTTTTTTTGAGTGGAGGTGGAGAAAGAGAAGATCCACGACCATGAGCGGCAGTGTTCGTACGAACACCTCAACCTGCTCCTGCATTTCATCATGGGCATCAAGGTGAGCCTGGAGAGCCTGCAGCCGCAGAGCCTGGAGGTGGCCAGCCACAAGCTGCAAGAGCTCCACCAGTCCCTCAGAGACCTGGAGCTGAAGATGAGCCAGCTGGGTGGGGGTGCCACGGCGTCTGTGCAGGGTGCATGCGCCCCGACCCTGGCCACCTCCTTCACCCCGCTGCCAAGTGCCATGGGCGCTGCTCTGGAGCTCCAGCTCCAGAGCGAAAAGACCAAGGTGGCCGAGCTGAGCCGACGCTGCCAGGAGCTGGAGCTCAAAGTGAGCACGTTCGAGAACATCGTCTGCGTCCTCAACCGAGAGATGGAGCGCTCCTGCACCACCATGGAGGCCTACAACCGCCAACACCGGCTGGACCAGGACAAGATTGAGATCCTCAACAACAAGGTGACAAAATCACACCTGACCTCTTGCAGTCCAGCTGTAAGCTCCACCTGGTTAAGTTAAAAATGCAATGATTCATTTCAAAGTTTGTCGAGGTACCAGAAATGGGAGAAAAGAATATATAATTTTCACTCACTTCAAATGAAAATGATCATTTACAGATGTCTGCAGCGTCAGTCAAAAGTGCAATGGAATTCAGTGTCACTGCATTTTCATTCAGCTTCTTCTAATGGTTAAAAGTAAATTCTATATTGTCCTATAGTTGGCTCAGTAGACGTCATTGTTAAAAGCTCAATCAGGTATTTGCCAATCACATTTGTCACTTCAGCATCCTACTTTGCAGAAAGCATTCTTGTTGATGTGTTACTGTGCTGCAGGTCCGTCAGCTTGAGAGGACGGTGAGTCTGAGGGACCTGTCTATCGTGGAGATGGAGGGAAAAATGAGGGAGATGTCTGCAGCCACATACGACGGCATCTTTGTCTGGAAGATCTCAGATTTCACCAAGAAGAGGCAGGATGCCGTGGCCGGCCGCGCCCCTGCCATGTTCTCTCCTGGTAAGCGTTATAATACAGACCACGATGAGGCGTCAGTCTGTTTTAAGACTGTTCTAACTTTGTTGGTTTATTATGTTTTCCAGCCTTTTACACCAGTAAATACGGCTACAAGATGTGCCTGCGGATCTACCTGAACGGCGACGGGACGGGCCGCGGCACCCACCTGTCTCTGTTCTTCGTGGTGATGAGAGGACACAGCGACGCACTCCTCAAGTGGCCTTTTAATCAGAAGGTAACACTTTAATTTGTGGTCTCCACCCTTTGGAAATAAACAATGCCACCATATAATGGTAATTATTTCAAACAAAAAAGTAAGTGAACTCTTTATTATAACCTGGTATTCTGTATTAATTTGTCATAAAATTTGATCTCAAGTAGTCTCAAGTATAGACAAGTGCAATGTGCTTAACCTAATAGCACACAAATGATTATAACATTTTACATTGTTATTGAACACATCCATGAAACATTCATAGTGCTGGTGGAAAAAGTAGCTAACTGTCAGGAGTTAGCAAACCTGGAGTCCAATCGATAAAACAAGATTTGAGTTAGGTTTTGAGCTACTTTGACCTTTAAAATACACAGACACTTTTTGAGTTTGTTATTCACAAGAAGCAGCTGCTAAAAGAGAAGTAGTTGATTTGCAGATCAGATCGCATTTTTATGACACATGAATGCAGAAAACGACGTAATTTCAGGGATTTGCATACTTTTTACACCTTGCCATTGTGTATGTATTTGTGTGTATATGTATATATCAATTCATCCTTTATTTAAATCTCGAGGAATATTTCAGTGCAGGCCCTCATTTTCAATGATGTTGACAGCGGAGAAAAACACAGAGAAAGAACAAATGGCAACAGACGGAACAGCATTAACAGTTCAATTCATTCATTCAACAGCAGAGTAATTGGTAATACTAGTTTTAAACTGACCCATAGTAACAATTGTGTTTAATTAAAATGTACATTGTAAGACATTCCAGGTAGATGCAACAGAAAAACTGAAAGCAGTTTTTCCAAATTCAGTATTTGTCTAGAGAACATTCTCATAAGCAATCACTTGAGTGTGTGGGATCGTTTTTATGTGACCAGTTTAATAAAATGCTGAGTTATGGTGGCATGTCGTGCCCATCCCACAGTATTATGTTGTAAAGAGCATCCTGCTGTACTGACTGAAAGTGCATCAGTGGGTCAGCTGCAGATGTAAGGCTCAACTCCTTGGCTCTGTCCTCAGGTCACCCTAATGCTGCTTGACCAGAACAACAGGGAGCACATCATTGATGCCTTCCGGCCCGACATCTCCTCCTCGTCCTTCCAGAGGCCCGTCAGCGACATGAACATCGCCAGCGGCTGCCCTCTCTTCTGTCCACTCTCCAAACTGGACTCTAAGAACTCCTACATACGTGATGACACCATCTTCATCAAGGCCATTGTAGACCTCACTGGGCTCTAGGTAAAAGATGAGGGCATTAATCCAACACTGCCTTTTGTTGCTACTAACCTGTTTGAATCAGCTGGCATTCGCATCGTTCTTTTGGTTTTGGTAGCGATACACAAAGACCAGAGTAGGTAGCTAACTGTTCCTGTGTGGCTGGTGGTTTTAAATTTTCATAAGCCACTGTTACTAGTTTACCAATCAAGTTGAGTTCTTATTTGACAAAATTATTGATTATCTACCAAAGTGACTGGAGGAGTGAACACAAGATATATACCAATATTTGCCTGGTTTTAATTTCCTACCATGCAGAAGACTCTCAGACAGTATTTAAACTCAAAGATGCTTGTGAGAGTAGATGACACAAAAAGACATTATCTCTGATCGGCAGTCATTAGTTTAACATGAACCTTATGTCCATTCATTCAACATTTCCTTCTGCAAGTAAATAAGCTTCTCAAAAACACTTATTGCTGCTATTTTTGTTCCAAAAATAATCGGACTCAACTAGTAGCTAGCATAACTACCATAACTCAAGTTCCTCAATATAATTACAGAATAATGCATAAAGGCCCAATCAGACAGAGAGTGTTTTAGCTGCGAGGTGCAGCTTTCTCTAATTGTTTTCCATGACAGTGAAGCATTTTGTTCACTGCTTTTGTTTTGCTGAGCCCATTTTC
Organism: Serranus cabrilla; assembly: GCA_903364295.1. Lineage (NCBI taxonomy): Eukaryota > Metazoa > Chordata > Actinopteri > Perciformes > Serranidae > Serranus > Serranus cabrilla. The sequence continues at coordinate 165,675 of CAFUXE010000170.1, read as the reverse complement.
CTGCTCTATGCAACTCGCATTTTTGCAGGACCACTGAATGCCTCAAGTTAAAAAAAAAACAACGTCATTACTTGTTCCCCATTGTCCAGTCAGATAAATTGAGAAGCAAAACTCATCTTAAAAAAAATAAGCATTGAACTGACCATCATCCAGGGGGAGCTCCTGGACCAGCTGCTCCCTCTGACAGTCTCATGTTCCCAGACAGATCTCTGTGTCCAACTGTGTCCAGCTTAACAGCCTCTAACTGTTAGTCAGAGCAACAGCCCTCCGGCTCTCCATTTGTATGCTATCTGAAAAATTAAAAGGTAACAGATCTGTGAGTTACTTCACAGCAAAGCAATGGTTAGGCTAAACAGCAAAGTGCTCTCTGTCTGATCCGGCTCTTTCACCTCACTCTGTCTGACCGGGGCCTTAATGTGTTTTGCCCAGTTGGAGCTAAAACATCACATATTACGGCCTTGAGAAGTTGATTTGGCTGACAAAAATATTATCCATTAGCATTCATTATGTGGTGTTTCTGAAACTCCAATATTCTCTCTTTTTTAACTCTCAAGGTCTCCAGCAACTCGTGAGGGAAAAACTAAGTTCATCAGCTAGTGTCTCACTGCGTCTGTCTGCAGGGAGCGTACAGTGTGTTTATCAGAGCTATACTCTGGAAACAGCTGCAGGCTGCTGGTGACAACAGACTGGAGGAGAGCGGTGAACCAAAACAATAGAATTTACAGCAGTGCGCGAAAAGATGCTAAAACAGTGCGTAGAGCTGAGGGGCACTACAGGACTGTGAGTGACCCCCTTTCATACGACATGAAGTCATCTGACCTCCTGTTAAGACAAAAGTATTGATAGTGCAGCTGTTAAACATTAAGTGCTTGTGATGCAAACAGTATTTTTGTTATCTGATTTTCACCTGGGTTTTGTATTGTATTTTTGTATTGTTAAAGTTTGAAATTTCAGACTCCAATAAATCAAATGAAAAACTGAAAAGAAATGAGCCTTAGTGCATGTGACACCGTTGCTTCGTAGCAGCAATAGATCCAGCAGGTGTAGGCGCTTCAGCTCACTGTTTGTGTGTACTGCTTAACATTTGGTTGACTCCTCTTTTTTTTTAAATTTTGTCTTTAGCATTTACAACATGAAGTTACTTTAGCAGTGTGACGCTGATGTAGCCTTCAGAGTATCCCTCAGCTCTGCACACAGTTTTTAGTGCAGTGGGACTTTACTGTTCCTTAACGTCTATGCCTCCAACTCTCAAGTCCTGTGTTCAATGCTAATCATTTGTGCTGGTGGACATTGCTTGAATTCCATGAATTCTGAGTGCAGTATATTAGTGTGTGTGTGTGTGTATGTATGTGTGTGTGTTGTTCCATTCCATTCATACACAGTCTTGTGTTAGCTGCATTGTTTGTTTGCATGTTGGCTCTGTCGAAGATGCAACTGAGTTTGCAACAGTTTCTCAGCTGCTTTTCTGGTGACATTGATGGTCGTCAAGCTGATTTTCCCAGATGGAAATATGACATATTTTATTAAAGATGAAACATATATTTGCAAACAAGGTCTGATAGATCCAATAAATATCTTTTGATATTAAACTTTGGCTTTTTTTCAATATTTGTTGTCTGCATATTTACACTTTCTTTGACCATTTTTCATAGGATGGGAATGAGTTTTATTGTAGCAATTTATAATGTTTAATAAAATGCATATGTACAAATATTGAAATGGCCAAAATGGAATATTAAATATACATGTGCAGTGATTTTGTACATACCTACATTAGAGGTTTATCAGAAATATGTCCACTGCTGTGTCTTCATAAAGGATTCACTTCTATTCTTGTCCTACAGTTTATAATTTTTTTGCTCAGTTTTTTTCCTCATATGTATTTGTAACATGCAAACATTTATGTGCCTCAATAGTTAGAGCATGGGGCTGTACAAACAGTGATGCTGGTAGGCTAATAATTTGGTTTATGACCTGTTATTTGTCTTTCCTTGGGTCCAGACTCCATAGACAGCACCTGAACACTGCAGCAAATGGCATTTGTTACAACCAGTTTCTGTGTGTTACTCAAAGCAGATGATCACTGCACAAATCATATCCAGATAAATGACTTCTCCAGATACATTCTCCAACTGAGTTACTTCATCACCATACTGCATTTCAGCTTTTACATTTTTAAATGAGTATAGCATTAGAATTGAATAGTTGCATGTGGATATGACTGAATGCAGAAAGGGAAGCTGAGCCCTTTGTGAAGACACTGAGTTATATTTCCATATGGGTGGAGCCTCTGGCCATGCTCAGACACACAGACATGTGGAGGCTGGAACTGAGACGTGAAGGCCTCAGGATGGAAGCAGAGCTGAGGTATTAAAAAGAGGAAATGGTTGATATTAATATAATATTTTCCACTTTGTTGCTTTCCTTACAGCTTTGAACTGACCTAGTTTTTACAGAAAAAAAGTGCCTGTACCTTTTTTATGTTCCATGAGCCCACTTAGCCGTGGATGTTCTTTCCTGTGAGTTTAAACCTACCGAAATGTGAAACTTTTGATTTTGTGCAGTGTATTTTTAATTGAACTCTTTGATGTGATGAATCTTAAGTGACTAAGAATGTTTCCCTTTGCATACATCAAACTAGTGAATGTTACACTTTTCCTTTACGTAATCATTGAGTCAGTGAGGTCGGAATATAATATAACAAGCAGCTTTTGGCATCTTCATCCAAACACATCCAGCATGTTTTTAAACCTCTCAACAAATACTGAAAACTCTCTGTGCATGAGAAGTTTCAGTAGGAAAAATGCATATATCAAACACTGGTTCATGTTATAGACCAGCATTTTATTTTTTAATTAATTAATTTTTTATGATTTTATGATTAATATATAGAGCATATGAGTGTGACATCATTTTGGTACAAACTTTGATGATGTGGTTGAGTTTGATGAGTTGTTTGCTGCCGTGAAACATATCTGAATATACAGATTGTATTTATTAAATATGAAAGTTATACCGTACGTTGAGACAGTTTAAAAACATTTTTTGGATTGTGTGCAAAAAGATGCATCAGCAGCCTGACCTCACTTCTAATTTATGTTCCCGGCTCTTTCAGCAGAACTTTTGCTCTTGTTAGTACAGAAACATGTGTCCTCCTCTCTTCCCCCTTCCCGAAAATGTTGTTATTGTTGCACATTATGTAGCCTACATTTTGCATGTGTGACTGTGGCCTCGGATAAAGTAGCTGCTACATTGGTCGGGCCCTGTGTGCTGCTTGGTGCTTACTAGCAGCACTGTATGGATGTTTATCTTTGCTCTTTCTTGTAAAACGTGTTTGCTGATGTGGGCTGGGACTGACTGATTATTCATCGCTGATGAACATAACAAAAGGGCTTCACATTTAATTTCCATCTGCTAAATGTCATATAAAGGCATGCGTACACATGTGTCTATATGAATCTGACAGAACAGCTGGGGAACCATGTCACATTTGAGCCGGTTGATGTTATGCTGTATCAGCGATATTGACTTGTAGAAAATGCCACACTGCCTCACTGTTATTGCAACAGAACACTATGTCAATGTGATATATGTATTTCAAATACCACTTCAGACAAGTCAAAATGAAACATATCTGTGTTTCTGGATCTCTCTAAAGCCCAAGTTGAGATTAAGATGAAGAGCTTTCATCTGTAGCAATGACATCAGACTGCAATCTACTTGTTGTTCTCTCTGCTACATTGTGTGGATAGTAACTTGTGTGTTCGTGAACTCTTTGTACTACCGGACATTTGTTCCATATTTGTATTTAGTTTTGTTTTATTAAAGGTTTTAAGATGCCCTCTATGCAAAGAAGTGCAATGTTTATCCATTTTGTAATGTCAATGCCAGTTTGCACATTTACTGCAAGTGGAGGATGACAGCACACTGGAGCTTTGATGTTTTACCACAGGGGGGCGCACGGTGCACATGCATGCACACAAAGCAGCAGCAGCCACAGCATTCTGACATGTAGAAGGAAGGAAGAAAACGTCAAATCAATCATGCCTGATTTCCATTTAGCTGCTTCAGTTTCACACTCCTGGGACACTTGAATAGAGTCCTTGTTAATGTAATTAGTATCAGCTGTGCCTGGAGTCCTTCTCATGGAAAAGAAGCACAAAAATGAAAGTACTTTTTTAATTATTTAAACAAGACACACCACAGGTAAAATAAAAACACAGAGTCAGAGGTGAATAAAAAGAGTACATGCTTCCAACACACACCTGTGAATTCACAGATCATAACAAGCCTCTGTATGACTTAAAGAGATTCAGCCTTTCAGGGGCCACAGCTACAGCATCCTGTAGCAGTGACCTGATACTAGGAGATCAAAGTCATTATCAAGTTTTTTGTTGCCCCTTTTTTGAAAACTCTCACTAAATTTTCCTGCAGCTTTGCTACACACAGATCATGCACAATAAATTCAGTAAGAACAGATTTAATCAACATTACAACAATGTAAAATTCCCAACTACAAGTCCAGCATTCAAAATCGTACTTCAGTGAGAGAGACAGAATGCCAGGTATCATAGTCTGAAGACCACGCCCACCGGAGGGGAAAACTATTGATGCCACAGTACACAACTTTGAAATACTAACAAAATGTCTATTTCCTGTTATATTTACGCCTATCATATGACTATTTTTGCAATTGTGTCCACCGGAGAGGACAAGTTGGCTGTTAGCAAGCTAATGTTTGCTATATGTTAGCAGGCTAAGGCACTTAATACTGCATAGCTTTCTGATTTTTCCATAACACAAGTTCCATCTTGTTAAAGTGCCATAGCTTAACTAAAAGTAATGTAGTTAGCCTATATGGGTTGGATATATGAGTGATAAAATGCACTGTATACATATAGTGAGTTACTGTATCTCACAGTTTTCCCCATTTTAACTGCTGATGTCTCACGTCCGTATACGTCTGTATCCATGTTGTTATTTTAAAAACTTTTTTTTCCGGATTGTCAGCTTGTACAAAGTTAGCTACGGGTTCTTCATTCTGTTGGTAGTGAAATTCAACACAGTAGTCTACATCCCTGACTCTTTATGACGTCACTCTGCCAGCAGTGGTTCTGACTCAGTCCTCTGGAACTCCTAATGTCTTCCACACATCTGCTGAAGATCCCTCTGTCCCACTGACAGACGTCCTCCTGCGTGACTAATGGAAGATCAGGCAGGAAATCTTTCTGTGGCAGTGAGCGTGAATGATGTCCAACAACAAATAATATGTTGTATAGTTTATATTTGGATGTTCGTTCTATGCTAACACTAAAAAGTAACTTAACCTATATCTCTTTTTTTTTTAAACACATAAAAAGCAGGTAGAGTCACACAATTAGCTACACATAAGAGCTCCTCCAAAAAGAAAAACGCATGATTGGCATGCTCATTTCCTTCTCCATGTGGTTAAAAACGGTAAAATAGCCTTTACAAAGGCCCATTTTTGGTTTGTTCTCAGGCAGGTTGGAAACCATATTGAATGCACAGCTTCAAAGATCCATCATGTGGAGCAACCAGCACCACTGGGACACAGGAAATGACCAGTGACAGGCACTTGGGAATACAGTGTGTTAGTGTTAAGGATGAGGAAGTTTGTATGAATGAGGCTATGGTTGTCCATACAGGCTGATCTTTGTGAGATCTCCTCTGATCCAGGTTAATATGCTGTATTAAACCATGCAAGCTGGAAAGAGAACTGGAAGAAAGGCCTTCTCAGGGTGTATAGACCTTCTAAAGAATACAGTTGCTGAAAAGTGGATTAAGTGCAGTTTTGGAAGACAGACACCTCATTACCAATGTGTTTTTATTTTACTTGGCAGTTGGAGTACTTCCCAATAAGAAGTCTTATTTACTGAGAAAAAAAAAAGAATAAGGAGGTTGTTATGCTACCAACAAAGTACTGTGGAACAGCTCAGGAAAACCCCTTTACACAGCACATTTTCAAATTCAGAATTGCAATTGACATTTTTTCCAACCTTTTAAAACTGAGAATTTGACACACCTGCCCCTCTCCTCCTTCTGTGCTTTGATGACTCTCTTCCATTTTATGAAGTCCAATTATTTTTTTGCAGTTATTTTGGTGGAAGTACCACAAAAGTAATTAATTAACACATTAGTCCATACAGACGGTAAAACTGAAGTAACAATATCATATTACTTTCATATAAAAAAACAACCTAGAATCGCTGAGACAGAACCCCGGTCGTCTGTCTTCTCTTTACCCTCCAGGAAATGGACTTTCTGGGTCTTGATATGGTATTTGCTGCACTTCCTCCTTTCCTCCCATCACTGCTACTACAGACTCTACAGGTCTCTGTCTAGCAACAAAAGTAAATACATCCTGGCTCAAAATTACACATGTACAACTACAAACATTAAATGACAACAGCTGTGCCTGAAAAAACTGGATGATGACTTCTTCTTTAAACTTAATGAATGTTGGATCCTGATCTGAAGCTTTGGATCTGGCGTACTACTGGAAGTAGCTGAGATAAAAGTGAATAGAGTCCAGGCTATACAGTGAAGACCAAGAGTCTGATGTGTCATCATTCCCTAGCACTAACCATTACTAGCGTAATCGCGGAGTGTATGTGATTAGAATCTTAATAATGCCCGCTGAGCCTGGATATGTGGGTCTAATATGTGGATTAGCACAGGAGATATACTGCACCCAGAGGCATTGTGGGACATGCTTAACTGTAAATCCTTATACCAGTCTGAGGCTAGAGCAAGTACTTGTTATCTGCTCACCAGTGTCAGTGTGAAAGAATTGCTCCAGTACAAGAAATGTCTGGAAAAAAAGAGCAAATAACACCTTGAACAGCTGTTCACTGTAGATTTTATTAAATGTTACACAATCAGGAGAAAATAGTGCATTTGTCGGGGACTGTTTTCAGTAGCAGATTAATCTACATGGTGCTGTGGTGAGTATTGTTGGAAGCAGGACGGTGGTGCAACTGAGTCAAAATAAACAACAGTGTGTGTGTTCATTCATTTTAGGAGTGGCTCTTTTTATTTGTTTGACAATAAGACAAACACAGAAGACAATCAGCCTAAACTTTTAAATGCTGTACATTATCACCAAGTTAACAATTCAGAGTAGAAACATGAGAGTTAAGGTTCAGATCAAACGGGTTTGTAACTTATCCCAGGTCAGTCAAACTGCTGTGGAAAGGGAAATGAAGGCAAAGGTAAAATAAAAGGAGCGACTGATGAAAAAGACTTGATCCGTACTGAGTCTGAGAAATAGTTGTGTATCATGATGCGCAGTAGGGGGCAGACTTGTTTCAATTTTCACTCGAACACTTACTGAGACATACGCAATGATATTCTTGGGTTTTTATACAATAAAATTGATTCTGTAATTGTCTGCACCCGCAGTCACAGTATGTGGATATCTGAACCTATGTCTGTGTGTCATCAGACATACAATGGGCAGAGAGAATGATTAATGTTGTCCACCATCCATACATCTTTCCTCCGCCTGTCACCTCCTCAGCATGCTCCCTATATCCCAGCGTGATCGGGCAGCGTGGGCAGTAGCCTTCATCCTTTTCCCTCTCACTGATATCATCTTAACCACCTTCCCTCATCCTCTGAGCCTGTAGTTTCCAAACCACATTTCTGTCTGAGCCCAGCATTTGTAAAGAGGTCTCAGTTAGATACACAAGCAGCCATTCTCCATCTCAAAGGTAAACAGCGGGTGTCCGCTGAGGCATCTCCCTGCTGAGTTCATTTACACAGCAGGACGGGGATATGACTTCATCAACCGTGCAGCCACAAGTTCTTCTGTGCACACTTTGTTACTCTTTGTTTTATTTGAGTGCATTTTTTCCTTCATCACTTAGAGCAGGGGTGTCAAACTGATCCAGTAAAGGGCCGAGGGGCTGCAGGTTTTTAATCCAACCAAGAAGAAACACACCTGAATCAAATCATTCTAATCACCTGAACTGTCTTCACTCAGTTGATTAATTATCAGTATCACCTGTGCTCTTGTTTTTCTACCATGTTTGGACATATTATACAGTATTATGTTTTCACAGAGTATAACAGGGCCAATTTTACAGAATGATAATTTTTTGAAAAAAATCAATAGTATAATATAGTATGCCATTTTGTTTTCCAGTTTTGGACACACTATAATATAGTGTTTCTTGTTTCATATTTTTGGATATACTATATATACAGCATTTTAATTTTTTTTTGGGTGAACTACACTATGACCAATTTTGGACATACTATAGTTTGTTTTTTGTCATCTAGAACAGGGGTTTCAAACTGATCCAGGAAAGGGCAGAGTGGCAGAAGCACACCTGAATCCAATCATTCAATCACCTGAACTGTCTTCACTCAGCTGATTAGTTATCAGTATCACCTGTGCTCCTGCTCGGTTGGAACAAAAACCTGCAGCCACAGCGGCCCTTTACTGGATCAGTTTGACACCCCTGACTTAGGGAGTACACATTTTAGGCTGTGTACAAATTTATATCATCAAGTAGAAATTAAATCAATCTTTACAAGCGTGAGATAAAAGTAGGGTTAACATGACAGTTGTCATTAGCAAAGACACATGACACATTATGATGGAGATTGCAGATTAGAACAAAGCTGGTTTCCAACAATGTTTCAAGTGTGAACATTTCAATGTGAGTCAGCCGCATCTTGAGAACTGTCAGTGAATGCAACTGAGAGTAGCATTTTTTTTTTTAACAGTTTTATGTAACCTACATGTCTACAAAATGAGATCTGGTCAAGTTTTAATCTAGATGATGTTCTTTCTGGAATTATGTCACATTGATTGTCATTCATTTTCAAAAACCAAGTGAGCTACATGTTTCCTTATTAAACACATGCTCTCACCAAAGTCCAAGTTTCCATCCAACTTTGGTAGGAATATGCAGAAAATTGAGCAATGAAAATGGAAATGAATGTGTTTCGATCCACTATTTCATTGAATAAGAGTTGTCTGAAAAAATGGTGGAGTTATTTTGTTACTTTTTTACTTCACCCCACGGAGTGTTTTGGGCAGCGGTGTCTGTCTGTCTGTCTGTCTGTCTGTCTGTCTGTGTGTCCGCTGCATGTACATCCTCTGGCCAACAGAGGGCGTTGTGGGGTGAAGTCTGTCATCTCTGATTGCCTCGTTCTTCCTGTTTCTCACCTGAAATCTACCTGCTCAGGAAGCAAATCAAGAGGTGACAACTTTATCCTGGGACCAGCAACAATGATGAATAGACCTGCTATGAAATGTTTATCAATAAAGTTTATCTGCAGTCAGAGCTATGCTATTACCTCTTTGAAAAGTTGTATTCTGAAGTGCATTGGGAGAGCTGTCCTCTTTTATGGGCTATATAGGTATATAGAGTTTTACTATCTCATCCCCCTGGTGTCTGTCTTAGCAGAGATATACCGGACTATACTCGCTTCTTATGCTGCTTCTGGGAGAAAAATCACTTATTGTTATTGCTTTTCAGAGCCCTTGAGAAGACACACAGCAGTGTGTGTTCTCTGGTCTGTTTGTCTCTGGGCCAGCAGTTGTTTTACTACTCAATGGAAATAGTGAATGCATTCAGGAGATGCCGCTGGGCTGTCAGCGTTTCTACCTGCTGTGTTGTTACGTGCTGAGCGGCAGGGCTGCTTCTGAGCACTCCCCCTTACTTTGAACCAAACCTTAATATGCCTGTTTGCCACAAAGCACCGCTAAGATGGAAAAGCTGTGAATGTACACCGCATTTCAGCTCTGACTCACTTGCGGCACATCAGGTCATTTACAGCCTATAGCTCAGGGTCAACATGAGAAAGTTCACCTCTCCCTTCACATTCAGTGGCTGAATCAGTTTCTCTGTGTGGTCACTGTAAGGTCTGCAGAGGTACAGTTAAATGAACAGTAGCTGTCCATGTATCAGCATGATTAACATGGGCCCCTGGCTGGAAAACTTCTGTAGTGGGAAAAAAAATCATGGATCCCCACAAAAGCCAGAGGAGACCGTTTCATGTGGTGTTTTAACAGTGTAACCCACATTCTGGTGGCCTGAGCTCACTTCCAGACATCTCATGGTTGTGCTTCCCCCTGCTGATGTGGTGAATACACACATTCTCATAATGTCCTTCATTAGTCCTTACAAGAACACACACTAGCTAACTTTGAAACAGATGCACGCAGCCAGCAGCTGGTGGGAAAAGAACCAACCAGAGATGACGGGAGGTCAGCCCTCCACACCTCAAAAATCTGCTGAGCTAAACTGTTTGTGCCTAGTGCCACTAGTGCCATGGCAACACCAACAACAATGTTATTATTTCCATAAACACTGTCCGGACACACGTTTGTCAAACATGTGGATGCAGGCTGTCAGTAGTTATTTTGCCTTTTCTCACATCTCCATGACATTCTTACACTGTAATGATGATCTTCTTCCCCCTTTGGATTTTTTTTTTTGCATTCTTTTGGTCTTGTGTTGCTCAGTGTGGTAGCATGGATCTACTATGAGCAGAATTGGTCCTCCAGCCTAAAGAAAGCATACATGATGCTGAAAGCTACTTTAGATAAAAGCCTCCACCAAGGCTTCACATGTCAGTAGTCTGTGTCTTATAGTTTGCAATATGTACAAAATACTGGTAAGCTCACTGAAGCATAACTGTAGTGACTTAGAAGTCATGTGACTGTGGTGTAGTTCTCTATAGAAGAACGTTAGCTTTTTTACATCTGTCGTGCATTACAGCTTCAAACATCATAAAAGTGGTGTTCATTTGTGAAGATTATCCTGCATCAGAAACATGTGTTTGCCACAGAGCTTGTTTTCTGCATTGATCCAAAATCCAATGCAAAATCCCTTAGGCAAATTCTCAATAGACCCCATGGCGATGCTACTTCCAGGTGGATATACAAAAATATGCCATTTTGTTTGCTCTTTATACTGCGGCACGTGATCCCCCCAGGATGCCTGTTTAACCAGATGGCAGGCGTTGGGTCTGGGTCATGTTAGGGTTCACCTGCATGGACATGCACAGAGCACAGAGACAGAGGACACAGCAGGCCATACAACTGCACAGATGTATGAATTAGAACCACAGGTGGTATTGGGCCTTTCCATAAGTCTTTGTTTCTTCAGGCTGGGATGTTGAGGGCCACATTGTGATGGAGAGTTTCAGGAATAGCAGTTGGTTAGAGTTGGCTACACGCATCCTACCTCGGGGGAATAGGGATGATAAAGCAGCTGTCTGAAGACACTCGGTAGAAGCCATTTTTCATTTATAACAAGGAACGTTCTCCAGAATGGTGGTACTGACAGCTTCCAACTTAAACCGTGTTAGAGTTGTGGCAGTATTCCTCAAAGATTACGTTTACAAATACTTTGTAATTACAGTATGAGTGGCAAAGACATTGTGCTTCCTTTACATCAGAAAAATGAGACGGATGAATGGAACAAAATGTGGATGTTTTTGATTTGTAGTGAGAGACTTCTTCAAAATGTGCTGTTGTTCTTGGAGTAAGCATACTTCAATGGAAATACTTTTGCATATTAATGTTCTCTAGTGGTTAGCACTCTCACCTCACAGTAAGCAGGTTCATATCCAGCTGTGGAGTTTGCAGGGTAAAAAATGTAGACTGGAGATGTGACTACAGGATCTGGACTGGTATGTAAAGAACTTCCTAAAAATATGTCTTAACTTTCACTTATAATAATATTCATAGAAATGTGACTTAAAAATATTTGCATAAAGAAGCTAAAAGTAGGACAATCATTTACTGATTAGCATGATTACAAATAAATCACATTTATTTGTAATCATGCTCAATCCGTTATGAATTTTTTGATGTTGCTTGGCAATGTGGATGTTGGGACAAACCTGGTATCTTTCATCATCATCATTCATTCATTCATCTTCTGTAACCGGGGGGCTGGAGCCGATCCCAGCTGCATTGGGTGAGAGGCGGGGTACACCCTGGACAGGACGCCAGTCTATCAACGATCATCATACATTTTCAAAATATGGAAAGTGTGTAGCTTCTGGTAATTTCTAATTGTCTGCCAACAACTTAGGAGTTCTCTGAAATCATTTGGAACCGGAAAGATTTATGCATGGCACAAATGTAAAAATAGGAGCACAGCTATCTTACTATTTTGAGGCACTACACAATGTTTAGTATAATACTTTTTTGTCTTCTTTATGAGGGGCATGGCCATCACATCCTGCTCATTTATATAATAAGCTGTAATGGATCTTCAGGATAAGAATCTACAATTTAAAGTTTCCTTTAATAAAAACAACTCCCTCCACACGTGTGGACTCCACACCATGTCCTTACACTGAAGGCCTGATTGAATTTGACAAACAGAGGGCCAGCCAAGTCTTACATGAACAAAGAAAAGTTTCAGGTATGGATTGCTACACAAAAATTGAATAGGGCATTTGTAAAGGCACTTTTGTGTGAAAAGCAACAGAGCTTCCCAGCTTTTCGCTGCAGAGGAAATAATTCTGAAGTCTGCACTGTGAACAACTGCAGGTCCAAGATTTTCACTCACAATAATGTAAAGACAGTCTAATATCCTAAGTTTTGGCAAGAAAACCAAAACATTGAGATAGAAGACACTAAAACATGTCATAGCTGAGGGAACTGCAAACTGTATGATCATTTTCTGCAGGTTTATCACATAGTCATTTAATCTATTGTTAATGAAAATGATATCGAAAATCGATTAGTGCAGCTTTATGTACTTTACTGAAACTAATCATGTGTTTTGGTAAGAACAAGGGTTCCACTCCTGTCATAGATGTTTCCTGTGAACATACAACCTCACTTGTGAAATATGAGACTTGGCCATTAATATTGTGCTAATTCAACCCAGGTCCTCTGTGTGCTTTTAAGACTATAAGGCTCTTCACTCTGAACTGCTCTACTGTTCCACAGATATGTTCCTAAACCCATAGTGTACATTGTGTACGTGCTGGTGCTGATGCTCTTATAAAGACTCTATTCTTTGAGCGGTTTTGTAACTGCCAGAACATTCATCCCTTTCAGATCGCCTTGCGGTTGGCTTCTAGGAGGCTCGGGTCTGACTGTCTCTACATGGTCTGGACTTACAGGAGGCTTTATTTTCATTGCTGGAAGCAGTATCCTCTAAAGCACCGGGGCCTCTCATCGGAGCTGTGTTTTCCTTGTCAGCGGCTACTGTTTTCGTTGGAGGCCTAATGCTCCCACTGATCTCTGCTGTGAGTGAGGTGAGGAGTTTTCCTCATTGAGTGACATTTGTGGAGCAAAACAAAAAAAAATGTAATGGGAGGAGAAAACCCCTGTATGGTTCTCATTATCACACGTTCTGTCCTGAACCTTCAATTTATGAGCCCTGCTAAGCTCTGAACAGACTGCTACACAGATGTTGCTGTTTGGTGAAATGACTGCCTGTTGCATGTGATGTAGAAGGACGTAAATCATGTTGGATGGCTAAAGTTATCTAATTTAGACTTGGTCTTCTAACTGTGTTCTCCAGTGGCAATGCTTTGTGTTTAATATCCTGCAGATGTGTGATACATGTCTTCATTGAACCTCCACCT
>CAFUXE010000170.1:135470-151664 GCA_903364295.1 Serranus cabrilla | reverse complement strand
TTAAAGAAAGCATGTGCACACTGAAGAACTGACCTTATTGGTAACTTTCCAACCTGCGAGTTCTTCCGTGTGTAGAAAAGAACTGTGCTTTATCATTAAGAAAAGCTGGTTCACTTTCAACGGCCTGCCTCTAAATTACTGTGCTGAACAGTTTCACTATAGATAAAAGCGGCGGTCATTGACCTAGCTTTAACTAGCCATTCATTAGACAAAAGCCACCTCTACTTAACTAACTTTTACTGCTCTATGTCACAGGTACTGTGTTTGATAATGCTGAGGACTAAATATCCAGTCTTTTCCCGCTGCTGCTAACAATACCAAGGACAGTGTTTGTGCATTTCTAGCCCTCCCCCTGGGCTTTGATCATTCACGTTCAAAGACTGGTGCACTACGAGCACCTGGATCTTCCTGATAGTTTACAACGTGCAACTATGTGGCAAAAATGATAATAATAGTTATTATTTCCATCAACTGCTGTTTAAAGGGTGGGTGTTAAAATGGAATGGGGAATCTCAACATGACCATTATGTTGCAAACCATAAATGTTGAAGAGGATTCACAAGAGGTTAAGAAGAAAGTGACGCGATAAATTGCACAAACTGTTTATTTACAGAGCATTTAAACGATCAAATGCAAAGAAATGCCAGCTATATACCTGGCTACTGAAGTGTGCTTTACCTTAGTCAGACCTTTGAGGATCTACTTACTGTTACTGTGCAAATCCCCCCTATTTGAGTCCCTTCATAAAATTAATTTGGGAGCTCAGTGGCAATGACAACTCACCTGTCTAAACAAATGCCAGCAGTTACAATAGTTACAGTAGCGGCAGCACGACATTGGCTTCCTGCTTTTTTTTCTACATTTAAATGGTTCTAAGTTTTCTCAGTGTGTAACTGATGAACACACTGAATTTTGTTTTGTGTTGAACAAGTTACTAGCACTGTTTCATGGAGCCGACCAAGTTAAAATGTTGCTGTACAGCAGTTTTGGAGGCCTGGCCCCTCCACATGCTTTTTTTATTGCTGCTTTAGTTCGCTAATGCCATTTACCGTGTAACTAGTGCAGAGAAACCTTTCAATCAGAGAAGACACCGCACGTTCGTTTCAGTAATTAAAAGATCTTTGACACTGACCCCATCACTGAAATCAATTTATGGGGGTGAGACCCTGTAAATTGCAGTCATTCCAGCGATCCCCTGGGGAGCCATATGGGGCCCGACACTGGTGTGGGGAAGGAGAAACAGAAAACAATGCAGTGACAGCAGAGGGAAGGGCCCTGGGGTCCTGGGGCCCCATACCCCTGTTCCCAAAGGCCCCAGCTTCATGTTGTGTTAATTTGACACATTTAAAGTGTGTTTGGTTATACTGTACTGGCAGTTGAAATGACAGGGGTCTTAATGACACCTGCGTTATTATGGAGTCTCTGTGTTGGAGTCAAATGTATTGTTTTAGTGCAGTACGTTTTCTGTTTTTCAGCCAGGAATGATGCTGATGAGAGCTGTGACAGTGAACCAAAAGCTGAAGAATGCTGCATGGAGCTGACAGGGACTTCAGAGCCAGGTTATGATTGTCTATGCTCAAAAACAAATCACATAATCAATAAATCCTTTGTTAATATCAAAATATTGACTTTAGCAGTTTTAATTACACCGGCTACAACTACAACTGGCTCTTTCTATTAATTAACTCTTTATTTAAAGATTTAAATCCATCTTCTACATCTACAGTCGAGTAGTTCAGGTAGTTTACCTTGCCCAAAGGAGGGGTCGATCCTCATAAAAGAATTTAATTGACTTTTTAATGGAAAACAGTTTCAGCGTTACATGCTTGCCTAAAGCTGTTTCAGCATTTCAGCTTCCCACCCGGCTACGAATACAACAAACAGTGAATACATCAGGTGGGGTGGATGGAGAAACATGATGTGTAATGATTGCGGCATCAGTCCAGTAATACTGTTATTGCCTTTAATGTACACTACTCAAGAGATGAGAACAATATTGGTCAGTGGATGATTTATGGTTACAGTGGAACTTAAAAGCAGAGACATGGCACATTGCTCTCCATAAACATACACTGAGTGTCAGTGGGGGTGAACTCACTTCATGTTAAGGCCACATGATTTGTTGAATTTCTGCGGCACACCACAGAACCCAGAGGTCAGTGGTGAGGCCTGAGCACAAAGGCTCCCTGTTCTCTGAGATCTTCTATCCTGTCAACCAAAAAAACAACCTCCTCAGGACCGAGAGTCTGGCTGCCGGCTGTTCAGGGGTCCTCCAGCTCGGCCCTGCTGGGGGTCCCTGCGTTACACGCTTACAGACAGTTTATTGCTGGAGCCTTTAACCAAAAACTATGACATAACAGAGAGAAACCAGCCCGCTGAGACACAGCACCTTCCTGACACAATACCCCCATTTAAGATCTAGAGGGCAAAATTCAAAGGTCACCACTGCAAATGAAGTGTGGGAGGTAGCCATAATAATAAACTGTCCAAAGAGAGGCATGCAGTTCAGTGGGGAGGCATCAGCAAGCAGACTGGAGGTTTTGCAGAGGCGGTCTTTAGACTCCTAAAACCCACTGGAAAATATATATGGGGGAGGAGAGGACTTAATAGATGTGTGTTCCCTCTTCAACTACTGTTGAGGGGCCCTTGAGCAACTAACTTAACCTTCAACTGCTCTGATTGGGCTGCTCTGAGGAAAGCTGTGTAATTGTGAATACAAAGCATGAAATATGCAGAACTCTTATATTTTAAATTCAGTTCTGTTCAGAGCTTATTGCCACAGTGTTTCTTCACTACAAGTCTATTCTCATAACATAACTTTGTAAAGTTGAAATGTCATTTTCCTTGGGCCTAGACACTACATCTGTGTGCAATTGCATGCTATAAAAGGCCAGTTACACTGTGTCAAACTTTGGTAAACTCTGACAAATACATTTGCACCATTGACTAATTTCAACCATCAGTGTTGAACCACAGAGAGAAGCAGAGAGAACCGCATAGTGCAACATGGTGGGGGCGTTCATATTAGCTTTTTTTTCTTTTTCTTTTTTTCTTACAGTATCTCTGCCAAGGAGGTTATGTTTTCTATTTGCTTTGTTTGTTTGTCTCATGTCCGCAGGATTAAAAAAAAAACCTACTGGTCTGATTTTCATGAAATTTGGCTGTGAGGGTGGGGGTATCAATGGCTGATTTTATAGCAGATCTAAATCACGGGGGGGATACACAAATTATTTTACGTTTTCAGGTCATTTGTGCTGCATTCATGTGGTGATAATAAAAAAAATGTGTTTCCCAATCATGACTCACCTGACTCACATCTCATTTATAGCTTACATCTCATGAACACCGAAGTCAGAAGAACAACTTCCCAACAGTAGAAATGGGACCATCCAAGGAGCATGAGAATGTACCATTGGCCCCAGCGCTACTGTAGTTGTGTAGTGTATTTACTATGTCACAGAAAACAAAGAGTAACGGCAACACATGAAAATGAATAGCCTGGATCTAGTGTTGGCTGCAATCTGACATTAAATCTCATCAGTGTAAACTCCAGTAGCTGTTTTTAGCTGACATCACTGTGGAACTATGATGACTGATGAGGTGCTCCTGGTGGGCTGACTCAGAAGGAGCTGAGGTAACTTCTGGCATCTTGCTTCCTCTACTGGAGGCCATGTGTGGTGACCTGTAGCTGGCCCAGAGTCTGTCTGGAGAAGAGATCAACATGATGACTGATTTCTATTGGAGACACTGTCCTCTTAATGAAGGGATGTTTTCCCATTGCCTCACGAGCCCCTAGGGAAAGGGTTAATCCTCTCTGAAGACTGATACGGCTCTGTTTTTTACTGCTTCCTCTACTTTTTCGTTTAAAGAGCGGCTGAGTTATTGGTATCGATGTTCAGTTAAACACTGAATCCATTGTTTACTTTTCCAATGATATCATATCGTATTGTGAGCCACTGAGTTCTCATCAGGGTCAATTAAGTCAACATATGGTAATTATTAGTATCTCCCATCGGCAGGGCTAATTGGGTAGGTCTGATGGCATTCTGCATTGGCCATTAGTGTTGAAAAGGGTTTTAGAGGACTAAAGCCTGGCTTTGTAGTGATATCAAATCAGGAACGTCAGGCACTGGGACCAGTTTCAGAGCCTTCCTCTGCAGTTCTGACTAAAGGCTAAGAGATTCATTGAGCATCGGCTTCTTTTAATCTTTTTAATTGCCACCATTAATCAAAATTAACCACTGAGCGGAACCAGAATGTGATGGTGCTCACATACAACTGCTTTTACAGCCTCTGTGACAGTGTCCAGTCTCAGCTCACCTACAGTTACTGAGGCTCAGTTAGGCTTTACTTTGCCTATAATTGTTCCCACTGGATTTAGCAGAAGTTGCTAATGATCAGATAAGTGTTTGAACGTGGCTCTACAGGGTGAAGTCATGTGTTTTCTTTGTCCGCCAAAGGTCAAGCCAGGGGGTGGGGGGGTATGCAATCCAATCCTTTGGCCCCTGGCTCCCCACGCCTGTGGTTGAGTTTTGAGTTTGTGAAATTGAGATAAATTTACAGCTGGCTGCCTATGAGTGGATTTTCTTAAGGTCTGCTGGGAACACAGAAAGTCTTGAAAAGTAATAATAGTGCAGACGGCTGGAATAAGCTGTATCTGATAGTTTTAAAGTAATACTGTGTCAGTAACAGGGCCATGCTCCTGTGTAGGATGTGTTGATCCAGTACCAGTGTTGACTGATAATATCTGACAGATGTTATATTGATATATACGTTTAGGGGAAGATTGAAGTCATTTTATAAATAAACTATTGTTGTCTGTTAGGGGAAGACAGGATGCCAACTGTTTTCTCTGGAGCAAAATTGGAACATCTCAGCCAATGCTAACCCTATTGCCAGATAAGAACTATGTTGGCAAACCCCTGGATAACGATAATGAAAAGGTTTTAAATGTCCGATGTAGGACTGCAAGTAATCATAGACTAAAATAAGCCTTTTTTAATATAATATAAGAAATAGCATCACCTACACATTTAAAGTTCCCAGAGTCCAAGCTGACGTCTTCAGATGTCTTTTGTCACCAATTGTCAATCAGTGTTTGAAGTGCACCACCAGCACATCCTTACTGTCCTCATTACATGAAGGAAATATGAAAAGTCAGGGAATCAAAGTGAATACAGTTCATCATCTGGGGACCACAAATGTCTGTTCCAAATTTCACAACAATCCATCCAACGGTTGCCAATATATTTAATAAAAACAAACTGGAAATTTGCCTCCACCAACCAGTCAAGTTGCAGTTCTATCTATGTCAGCCCAGACTCATATGTAGCTATGGAAGTAGACAATGAGTCAGATATATATTGATATTACAAATTCTCAAACGTTGATGTTTCATCCACATGTCCAACACACACAAAAGATTTCTGCAGTCATCACTGTCACAACTTCAGAATCAAACAAAGGTTTCCCGTTATGATCCTGAGTTATGGTGATGAGTAACATTCATTAATTAATTTTATGATATTGTAAAATTACGGAGTTTGCATGTTTTGTCAGCGTGGGTTCTCTCCAGTAATCCAATAACCTGCAGCTTAGGTTTAATTGGTGACTCTAAATTGTATGTGTGAATGAGAGTGTGAATGGTTGTCTGTCTCTATGTGTCTGTCCTGTGATAGTCTGGAGACCTGTCCAAGGTGTACCTAGTGTCAGCTGGGATCCATCCTTCCCCACCCCTCACAACCCAGGTTCATATAAGCGGTGAAGGACAATGGATGGATGGACATTTGTGAGAAAGTCATAATTATCATATTTATTCTTGAGTTATGGACAATAACATTTTTTAGAGATCCCAGTGACCAATTTGCTTTGTTCATCTTTGAGTCTAAGTGGATGTTTGTTCCAACCCAAAAACATTACGCCACAAAGTAAATCTCATGGTGGTGCCAGATGAAAAGCTGATAAGGTTTCTAAATTTTCTGGGAATCATGTAGAACATTATGTTAGCGTTGATGCTGATGTGCATATTCAGAGTACTGTTTGGCCATTGTACAGCCCAATAGAGCTGCTAGTATGACCGTTAACTCAGAGAAGTTACCAGTAAGAGACGGTCATTTTAATAAGATCTTTGTCATGGTTTCCAACATGCGCAGTCACAGCCACAGATTCAGTCTCAAACACTTACCGTGACTAACAATGATGATGTTTTCCTGAGGTTTTTCTCTCCAAGTGTAAACTGTTGGATCCTTTGGATTTTCACTTGGAAACTGTTACGTTACTCATTTCCTGTTTTAAGGAAATTACGCTATAACTTTGGTCTTAAAGATTGTGGAACAGCTCTCCAGGTTGTCTTGAAATAGACTATACTTAAGCACAATCACTGCCACATGTCCTCTGATTCATAATTATTATGCAGGTCAATATTTAGATGGAAATTGTTTGAACTGAACAGCCTTGCACTGACCTTTGGGGGTATGGGACTGGACAGGATGTGGTCAATATCAAAATGGATGTGGAAGACTGCTGACAGAGAATGAAGTTGGAAATCCCAGGACAGATCATTAGAGTATGTGCTTGTGTGCGTCTCTAACTGTTCCCAGCATCCAAGAAGTAGGATATGAGCTTTATCGATTCCACTTCACCTCCCTTCTCTCCTCATGGTGAGCTAGTTTCAGATTAGCAGGAATGCTCTTCAGCTAGACTGGTACTTAACCCTGTGTTTTGGAGAGGGATGAATACCTACAAGCTCTCCAATCTGGAGCATACACAGCCCTGCAGCTGCCTCAGTTTGCTGTATGTCTTACCTCTCAAAATCATCTCCCCCAACATCATTCAAACTGTCCAAAAATGCCTTATATCACTTAGAGCTGCCAAAAAGGGTTGAAGAAAGACTCTTATTACAGCGATCGACTGTTACATATCATATATTAGATACATCTTTAGTGTCACTGAGCAAAACTTCTAAAGGAAAGGAAATACATGTTTTCCTTCAGAAGTTCGCTGAAAGTTCCAATGCAATCCTCACTAACAGCGTGTACAATATCAGGACATTTTATAGCGGAAGGTCGCCTCAATTCATATAACACAATATGCTTTCATCACATTTGAACTGCCAGCAGCTGATTTTATACAGTGAAAACAATGCTCTCATTGCAATGAAATGCTACTATGGCAGGGGTCCGCAACCCGCGGCTCTTTAGTGCCCCTCTAGCGGATCCCTGGAGCCTCTTCAAAAATGTTTGAAAATGGATGGGGGGACAATTTTTTGTTTTAATATGGTTTCTGTAGGAGGACAAACATTCTTAACGTTTTACAATGCTGTAAAAATGTGCATAATAAATATTAAATTTCAACATTTCTATCAACGAAGACTTGCGTCATAGCCTGCGACACACGTTATCAGCGAGGCGCCGGCACCGTGACAGGCAGGTGGCTGTTGTAAACAAACCGGCGGATGTGTCAAGGGCCATAGATCCCAAAGGGAAAAACAGACTACCCAGTTGGGAGTGAGAGAAAAAGTGCGATTGCAGTACTTCTGGAGAAATTAGAGGAGCGCAAAGGTAGATTTAATTGCATCTCCAAACTCCACTACTGCTGCAAGTTTTGTTGCAACCCGAGAGACAATAAAGCGTGGGAAACCGGACACGGATGGTGAATACATGAAGGATTCATTCATCAAAATATCAGAGCACCTATTTTCAGACTTCAAAAACAAAACCGAGATAATCCAGAAAATTAAAGACATGCCTTTCTCCGCAAAGACGGTGAAAGAAAGGACCATTAAAGTGGCAGCGACATCACCAATCGGCAAATCAAGGACATTAATTCAGCTCCAGCGTACTCAATTGCCTGTGATGAGTCGTGTCTCGTGATCGATATCGAACAGATGGCGCTGTTATGCAGGTATGTGAACTCTGATGGGACTCTGATGAATACCTCTGAAAGGCCAAACACGGGGGGACAACAAAACATAATACATTAATATTGTAATGGAAGTTAAACTTAAAGCACCAAATATCGTACAGCAGAGTAGTCACGTGGTGAGCCATTATCTCCAGGATGCGCTGCAGGGAAAATAAACATTTAATCATAAATTCTCCTTATGTATTTAGTAATTTTGATAGTAGTAGTAGTAGTAGTATTTTTTTTCGGCTCCAGACAGATTTGTTTTTTTGTTTTGGGTTGCCGACCCCTGTACTATGGAGACTAACATCATCATCACACATGAATACAAGTGAGCTCACTGAAACCTCAGTCTCAGATATTGATGATGGCTAAGAAAAAAACGGTATCAACAAAGTTATTACAGTTCATCTTGAAGGGAACGTGAAAGTATGTACAAAATTCCATTCAATCCGTCCAATATTCAGGGCACCATGAACATCTGTATCATATCTCATAGCAAACTATAATAGCTGTTGAGATATTTAAGGCTTGAGCAAAGTGCCTTTATTAAAATACCTGTAAATCATTTTATATCTGACTCCGATCTTATGTTTATCATTTATAAATAAGACTCTGAGTAAACAGCGTTGACATGCATTTACCGTCCACTACAGCCCTGCTTGAGACATTTTACAGATAAATTCTGTGGAAAACATAAGATAAAATACCTACATATCAGTCTTTGAACCGATGCACATATGAGAGTCTATTTGTCTGCAGGCTGCTTCCTTTTTGGCACTTTTTCTCCTCTTTCTATGGTTTGTAATAGTAATACAGTGTTTGGCCTGAAGGTCCAGCACAATTGACTGAGGCAGTGGAATCACAGCACTCATTCATGGTTTATAAATAGAAGGCATCCTTTTTTTTTGCAGGATCCTTTGTGCTTCCTATCAGCTGGGCAGTGATGTCACAGGATTTGGGGAAGCCCTGGGTCTGCCGTGGTCTAAGCTAGTGGAACAAAGCCACGTCGGTGGGGGCTGGTGAGGGAAGAGAGGGGGTGGAAACCTAGCTGTCTGCCTCACAGTGCCACTATTGTCTCCCTGCCACTGTACCCAGACCTACTCTCAGCCCCTCCTCAGCTAGCCTGAACAGGATTACCGAGTGTGGTGTGTCTCAGAGCATCAGCATCCTGTTGAACTGGAACACAGTGACTGAGGCAGTGAAGGAAGCTTACTGGTCACTTCCCATGTTTGGATCTTAAAAACCAGTGGTCATGAGATTAAAGCTATATTGCATAGGGATTTGCAAAACAACACACATCTTTGGGATTAACGGAGATTCTAGTTCATTTTAATACTGTGCTAAATTTCAGGACACAGCTCATCCTAAATCTCCTGGGGCACAACAGTTTAAAAATGTTGTATATATCGGCTCATGCATTCAGATCTCCCCAAAATTTGGGATGCTCTCTCGAAGCATAAAAATAAACAGTCAGATCATTTGTTCATCCTTTTTTGACATGTATTCAATCAAAAAACTGTACAAAGACAGTACATATAATGTTCAGACTTATAAACTTTATTGTAAATATACACTCATTCTTAATGAAAATTTGTCTGAACTACAACAAATTTACCACTGTGTTGCACCCATAGACTGGTTGCATCACTTTTCAGTCAGGTCAGTTTAGTACCAGCACTCTTTTCTTTTGAACACATGCAGAATGTGCAGGGATGTCCCAGGAACTTAACTGTTGGATTATTTATCCATGCAGTTTTTCATAAAGTGGTGCACCATCATTGCTTGTGAACAGCTGAACTTGATGTACAGCAGTCAGTAATCTGCACTGTACTGGGTACATCCACAATGCATAGAAAGTAGAAGGAACTGGGAGGTCAGGTATCCCACAGATCCTTTTTGTGAAAAGTTGTCTACATTACCTCACGCAACTGCTCTTTTCTTATCTCTCTAACATATGACTGTCCTTGTTTTTGGTGCAGCACCCTTAAGATTTACCTGTCTCAGCCTGGTATTTTTATGTTTGCCTTATACTTCCTATCTTTGAGCTAACAGTACTCGGTCTGGCTCTCTGTATACCAATACACCTCAGCCTCCAGCCATCTGGCTGTGCTCCCGGCCTAGTGGGAAGTTGTTGGCTTTTGTCCTGCCAGAAATCTGGTCCAGTTATTATCCCATCAGAGAGAACACATCGCTGTAAATCATTTCCCCTGTCTCTCCTCCAGAAGCCAGTTCCTCCTACCGTACATACAGTTCTCCATGAATGTCTGGGCTGCGGAAGAGGCGAAAGTGTGGGACAGCCACCAGGGGAGTCGCCACCGTTATGTAAGACTAGTTCTCATCCTTCTGACTATAACGCAGTTGTAAATCCACTTGAAACAGATGTTTATGCATTTTGTACCTGCAGACTTAGAATTGGCAGCACGCTGCACTGCACAGATGGCAAAGTGTGCGCAAAGATACAATTATACATGTCATTTCAGAGATGTAATTGTCCAGCTGTGCAGTCTACCTTTGTGGTTAATGAGTTACAAACTGGGGTTCTGCTATAGTTCCATGTGGAAATGACATTATACATTGAAGTACATTCATTTTACAGCAAATGTACTTAAAGTAAAAACATACCTGTTCGGAATTATTTGTATCGGAAGACCTAATGAAAGTGCCTCTATAGGTAACTACTCTCACTGGCAGAGGGGGGAGACAAAAGTTCCACACTGCAGCATACAGCATAAACAGTATATTATATTTAAGTAAATAGTACTATACTAACTGTTCCGTTCCACCGATGGCAAATTATTTGACAGGTCTATCATTGACGTATGGTATGTTCACTTGCTAATTACAGAGTTAAGTGCTCCTGAACCGCATTGCCAATTGGAAAAACAAATCCATGTATAATCACATAGACTTTCCAAACATGGAGAGAATAAGTGGGTGATTTCAAAACCTCTTTGCAATAAAAGTGTATCAGTATCACAACAGTGACAAAAGCCAAGCCAAGCTTAGTCCTTCAGCCCCTGAGTTGATACACACTGTGCTGCTGTAATGATGGACATGTACTATGCATAATGGGTGGCAATTATTATTGTTGCAATTTCAGACCCCTGATCACAATTTAAGGCTTCTGTCAGAAAACGTGCAGCGATCTGCTGGAGATTCCACACTGGTGTAGGTAATGCAACGCCATCAACGGCTTTTGATGCTAGATCGCAGCAATAATCTGACCTTTCTTATTGTAAATCATGGACCCGTGGCTAATGGGATTCCATTTATCAGAGGATTATGATGATCCAGCTCCCTTTGTACATCAGCTCAGCCGCTTTACATACATTCTTTATCAATTTGACACAGCAGCAGTGGATACTGGGCTTCACTATCCCCTCTAAAAAAGAAAATGTACAGTATAAGGAACATAATATGATTAATGGTGAGAAAAGTAAAGGGATTTGAGGTGTCAGAGTTTTCATCCTCTTTGAAGATTGTCTCATCACGGAGAATATTACTTTGTGGGATGCTTCAGAGGTTTGCCGTCCATTACACTTTCACAACGATGACGTGGGATTAGTCTAAATGACAGGCAGTGGGGCAGGCAGGGGGTCGCCTGCAGTCTGGACAATTTATTTCTTGATTACCCATCCAGACTTCAGTGCAGGAATAACAGGGTGCTTCATCACCAACACTGCTGTACGACTGGAGAATGATGAGGCTTTCAGACAAAGAAAGGAGCTCACACGCTTCACTTGTATGGAATCTTTTTTCCATAGTGAATCACATCATATTACATATTTCTGACAGGCTGCTGTTAGATATGATGACAATGTGTGAGTGTGTGTAAGAGGTACAGCCTACTCAATCACACATTGTCCTTTAACTTACACTCCAGGAAGGTCGTGCCACGCGATTTTCACAACACATCTCTTACAGCTGGGCAAACCTATGATGGTGAAGCCAGGCGTGACGGTCTGCACCGACTCCTCTCTCACATCAGTCTTCTCATGCTGCCATTATCAAGCTGATGGTTCGCTTCCATGTCCGTCCCTTTGCATCTTTTGGAAGTCAATGAATGCAGCGATGAGTGAAGGGAAGCAGGAGGCAGCGGCTCGAGATGGAAGCACAGTGGCCCACTGGGAAGCTCAATGAGAATTAGGTCATTACCCGGGGCAAGTTCAATAGATGATTAGAAAGAAATGCCAAAAAGTGGGCCTGCCCCCTATTTTCCTGATGCTACCGCTGTGAATGCACACAAGACTCACGCCTCTAATGAAAATTCTCTTGAGGGTCCCTGCTGAGTGCGACCACTGTAAAAGCTCTTATTTTACTTCTTTGCTTTGGGAGAATTTTCAACTGTCTAACAGGTCAGAGCCCTAAGGAAATTACAGATCTTTTGTGCTGTATTTATCATAACTATCCTTTTTTTTTTCAGTTTGAACTACTTCATCTCCCTTCAGAAAACCATCCACACACTTGTTCCCATAGCAACGGTCTCTTTCTTTCAGTCATTCCAGCAAGTTGACTGTGTCAGCTTCCTAAGCCGTCGCAGTAACATGAGAGCATGGACCATATTTTTCTTCTCACAAGATGAACAGTGCAGCTTAATGAGCATGAGGGTTACATACCTTCCAGTCTCCATCTACTTGCTTTAATTGAACACAGAGAATCATGCCAGTTCATTCTGCACATGGTTTATGTGCGATATAATATTCTTTACTTTGGGTTTGAGTGAGGGGAGAGGAAGCACATCTTAGTAGCATACAGTTCAAAGCACGAAGGATTCTTTGCATGGCTCTGTCTTTACATGTTGACCTTGTGCCGTAATGTACTTTCCATGTAAAGCTCATTGAGATTTTCCGCATTGCTAGGATGCACTGCAGGAGCCAAAGTCATAGCACATTAATACGGTTTGTACTTGTGGCAATATGAAATGCATCACATTGTTGTTTTTCATCACACTAAACAGGCACCTGATTTGTATTTATTTTTCGTTAATGGGTAGTTTAAGTAATATTTTTTCATCATTTGACTATTGAAAGCACAGGTGTTACTAATAACATTAGTGCGGCTCCATTTAAGCATCCCAGTAAGCCCTGCCAGTGCGCCAGTGAGCCAACGAGCACATTAGACCTTTCACAGAGGACATTTTGGCAAGTCGTTGCAGGAAAAGCTCAGGTGTAACTGATGACACACAGTAAACCTGATCGGAGCACTCAGTAGAGTGCAGATCTTCACCAGACGTGTCTGGAGTCAGGTAGGTGTGCTTCCAGCGTGTAACAGATAGCCAAGTAAAAGATAACACTCCTGCTAATTTCTACAGTGATTTGTTTTTCCACAAAAAAGGCATTAATAGGGAAAAACAGTGTTTCAGTCAGACAACTCACGTTTTATGAATGTTTATTGCAACAGCAGAATATGTTAGATTTGGCGTCTAGGCTCCGACCTCATCACTCCTCAATGCAGTTACATGGGGTGCGAGGAGTGATGGATATGTATTCACCCCCAAAACTAAATGATTCAGAGCCGAGAACTGATCATACTCTATGTGTGGGCCTGGCATCAGCCGCCATGAGGCCATTCCCCAAGAGATTCCTGTGAGGGGAATATACTACTATTTAGTGAAAGGCAGTCCTTGTCACATTAAGAACAGATGTGCTAAAAATATGAATAAATACAATATCCAGCAAGCCACCTGATATGCAATAATACAATAGGGCAGGGGAGTAGCTATGAATATTGTCTTTAAATGCACTAAAAGGTGCAAGAGATGCCATTATACAGAGTAGCTCATTTACGAAACATGCGTACGGCGAAAATGTGATAGTACGATCATTTCCACGTAAGACTCTGCATGTATCAATTTGGACGTGAGCGGAGGGTACGATCAGATCTCACGTCAGGTCTCAGCTCGTGTACGCAAGTTTGAGTCTTGAGAAAAAAGTTTTGAGAAAAAAAGAAAAGGAAGAAAAAACTCTCATTTTGGCCGTAATGTGTCCTTCGGTGTCGTAAACTGTCGGGATGAGGCTGTATATATTAGGGCGTGACATTTAAATGACGATCGTTTCCAGCCGCCGTATTTATCACAGGCCGATCATTCGTACGCTGTGATTGGCTTGGTACGAACATTTCATGAATCACACGTGGACTCTGTCGTAAGATGATATATACACCCGAATCTGCGCTCGTTTCTACGCTTGTTTCGTAAATGAGGGCCAATGTGAGCCATGTTTTGGTGAGAGTATAATCACAGAAGCTTTGACCTTTGCTTTGCTGTTAATAACAGCATAATAGTCTCTGAGGAATAAAGATGTACTAATTAGAATGTGTGTCTTGTGTACATTATAAAAAACCTCTCACAGATGCAGGACAAGTCGCTAATCGGGTTACTGTAATCCGTCCCTTCGCCAGTGTATCAGAATGCTAAATGAAAGCTTAGTTGAATGACAAAGCTTTGAAATTCACAAATCTGAAGGATTAGATGACTTTCAAGAATCAGACATTTTGAGTGCAAGGATACAGAATCTGCAAATATGGATATTATCTTATTCCATGAAGAATATTATATAAAAATGCTGACACCCGTGGAAAAATGGAGGGAAAAACAGGAACCAAAGACAGAAAAATAGTTGTGTCTTTCGTGGACCTCGAAGGGGTGAAGGAGCTATGAAATCTTTCCTTCATTAAAGCAGCATGCTGAGGTGGTCACATAGAATGTATGGAGAGACAGACGAGAATGGAAACTCAAACTGCTCTCCCCAGGGATCTCCTTTCCACTTATATGTGCCTGTAATGCAGCTCTGCAGAACACACAATCTGTGTTGAACTCACATATGACAGTTAAATCTTTCTCCTTCAGCGAGACCGTCAATCTACTCCAAGAGAAGTGAAAATAGGCCCTATGTGCAATGATATTCAAGGTTATATTCTATATTCAATCACAGGACACATTCCTGACTGTAGATACCACTTACAGTAAAACCTACTGAATGGTACATGATGTCCTGGATGGGTTTTATTATCAGTGTTCAGTGTCATCATTAAGTTCAGGCTTTGGTAGTGAAACTACTGATTTAAACAGACTCCAGGTATGGACTTGGTAGGTATTGTAGGAATTATTCTACATATTACCAACTGTGCAAATCATGTGAATGTCCTGTTTTACTATACTTTTCCATAATAGGGCAGTTAGATACTTTCATAAATATATACCTGCAGTGGGTTGCACCAGCTGTGTGAATGTAGGTGCAAACGTAGCCTAGTTTGAAGGTAATTTATAACTTATAACTTTATAACTATATAATAAATACATTGGCGGTTTTGTGTCAGCAACATATTCTCTGTGATATTACACATGTAGACTGAATGATAAAGACCTGATTTATATTTGCACTTCTGTTTTCCATGAGCAGAGATACAGAGGATTGTTGTTTATTTTCCAGCTGTATTAGGAGTTGTGGTGTTAAAGTATTAGTAATATTAGTATGAGTGTACAAATGGTATTGTTGAGTAGAAACACAACGGCTTGTATAGACTAGATTTGGAAAAGCAGTTATTAAATTGATGTATTTTAAGAGTGGCAGTTTAGTAAGTTTATACTTTCAGTACATTACATCTCAGAGGAAAATGTTGTACAGTTCATTAAAGTAACTTTAGTTGCTTTACATATTAAGGATAAGGATACAAAATACAATCAACTAATAAATGATGATGTATTATAGCAGATTAAGCTACCCAGCAATATATAAAGTAATGAAAATGACCTTTAACAGCTGCAACATTAAAGTCAAGAACAGATTAGTTCTTAATCACTAGCCCTGCACCATTACTCTTAACTCTCCAACCCCAACCCCCCCGACCAATAACCCCTTAACACCCCAACCCTAACCCCTAACCCCCTTACCAAGAACCCCCAAACCCTGCCCTTCTACTTTTACTTAAGTGATATTTTAAAAGCAGGGCTTAAACACATGAAAGTGTTTTGCTTACATCCCTGATTCAAAAGAAGTTGTGAAAATGTAGTCTAATTAAAAATAGAATGCTCAAATTGGGAACTCAGGGGTGTATTCACAAAAAAAGGATTACGGCTGCTGTTATTTATTGAGCATCACATTCTGTAAAGATATTGCGCCAATGATATCACACTGCAAAAACGCTCATAAAGTTTCGAAGCTGAGCAAAATTTGCCTCCTTTTTTTTTTTACAAATGATTGCAATTATCCAAGTGGTAGAATGCACTAGAGGTTAAAGTGTGGGTTATGAGGGGTGAAGCCCTGAAAAACTCCCTATCTGTACTGTTTT
>CAFUXE010000170.1:121183-135445 GCA_903364295.1 Serranus cabrilla | reverse complement strand
TTTTTTTTTTTTTTTAGATCAGACTCGGCTCATTAAACTGCAAAGATAAGTGTGCCTTCAGAGATAAAAGAGACACAGTGTGTATTTATGCACAAGCACAACGGCGGCTCTCCCATGATTATTCAAATCTCCCAGACCAGCCGATCGGTCAGGAGCTAATATTATGTTCTGTGTTTTTATGCATTTCCAAAAGATAACACACACACAAACCCGCACAAACACTGTCCACTTTCACACAGTGAGCATATGTGAGCGCATCAGCTGTGAACATCACTAGAGTCAGAGATCTATTCATTTATTAACCTTATACATTTCTCATGTTTTAAAAATGACACATAGAGCTGAGCGTCACTGACACCAAAAATAAAGACATTTGAGTTGAAGCCCTTATAAATGCGCTTCATTTACCACAGCTCTCTGAAGACTAATTGGACTTTTTTTTTTTTTGCAATGAGGCTCATTTGCATAGAAAGGGGCTGATTTTGCACCAAATGTATGTATATTGCCTCATTTAAATACATGCAAATAGAACCAGAGCACCGAGACGCAATATACTTGGCAGCTCAGTTAGGGGTGCAATTCACCCTTTGCGGGTGCTTGAGAACTGCATATTTATTTGCAGGTTTAGTGGCCGCAAAAGCCCAGCAAACCCTGCAAGAGTGTATATTCACAGAAACAAATGTTATCAAATTTGAATATAAAATACATTCTCTTTATATGGTTTTCAACTGAATAATTGTCACAAATGATTCGCAAATCATTGCATTCTGGTTTATTTGCATTTCAGACAATGTCACAACTTTTTGGGAATCAGGGTTGTGACTACAGATCAAAGTCCTTTTTCCACTTTTGTAACATTATTGTTTATTTAAAAGGTTTTTTTTCCTCTGTCAATCACAAAACTTTTAGATATAGTTCATATGGTGTACAACGTGAAGTGCACTTCTAATGAACTATTAATTTATACAATTTTAAGTTTAAGTAAATTTAAGTTTGTTTGAAATTTAAATTACCTCCATTGTGGAAAAACTGTATGATATCAGTCTGATATTGATGCACAAGTCAACTTGTCTGCATGAGATACACTGTGGTTACCATTAGCTCTATCAATAACGCTGAGAGTAATGAAAGTGATATCAAAAGTGGGTTTAAAGTGTGTGGGATGGGATGGGGGTAGGTCACACAAACCAACCTTTAACCCGGGAGACTAGTGTTTGAGTCTTGTGTGAAACAAAGAGTCAATGTTGTTATTTGTCAAAGTCAACCTGCAGAACTGCGTCCAGAAGATATGTGAAGAAGTAACTGTTTTTAAGCCAAAACCTGTAAGCCCAATCTTAATCAAGTTGCCTCAAGGTTTATTGTTAACACTTTACACTTAAGTGGAAACTCACACTGTCTTGACACGTCCAAAATTGACGCTAAGGGGTACATCCATATCTGAATGCAAGGGGCACTGACCACAAATGTCGGTATGTGATGAGTGGAAATGAGAATGTTTTGGGAGGCAGCTGTTTCCCGCTGCTTCCAGTCCTTATGTGCAGCTCACTACTTCTTGCATACTGAACTATTCCTTTTACTATTTTAATTTAAGTAAGTGTGCCTCCCCACAGGCACTTCTGCATAGAGTTCCATATTCAGCGCTTGATCTTTTTCTGAAACCATATGACACTAAATGAACCTCATGCTATACATCCAGTTTGTAGAGATCAGTTGACACTGTGTAACACGGTTAAACTAAACCGATGTTACAGCATCATTGCTGAGGAAGAAGCAGGAAATGTTTATCAGTCATTTGATTGATGTTTCTTTCTGCAAAGGGATTTTATCCCCTGTGTAAAATATGGGAGTGTAAGTGCTAGAAATGAAACAGGAAAGTCACTTTACTGCACTTTTCTCTGAAAACTTGAGCTGTGAAGTGAAACCCGACCATCTGGCGCTGAACACCGATCAAAACAAACACGATGATTTTCAGCTACTATTTGACCCAGTCCTTCCAGGTCTCCCCGGCTCCTTGTCCTCCTGCCAGATGTTAAACACAACTCCTGTCATTTACCTGACAATGGAGAAACTCCAAATTCTTTTAGGCACAATAACTCCTCTACATCCTTTCCTTAATTAGTTCCAGTCACACGTGTTAGATGAATAGTGATGGCAGGTGAGGCATGAGTCCTAAAGCGTTTGGTCCCAGGGAAGGAGGCTGAAGATTAATAGCTCAGAATGGAAACCAGGAAACATGCAGTTATTTACTCCTGAGGAGAGGTGAGACAGAAAAAGAAGGAATGACGGAGGAGAATATCAGCTCTTTTCTGTCTTCTCAGTGCACAAACTGAATGCACTGTATGAGCAGTAATGTGTAATTCAAGTCTTGAGAATATTTGTCTAATCTGGTTTACTTCAAAGTATTTATTTGAGACAAATGTTGTCTTTAAAGTTTTACAGCATTCAATCTGTCTTGCATGTAGTTTTCTGCTGGTCTGCAACTGTGTTGAGTTGAATCAAATAGTTTTTTCCCCCCCGACTACAACAGGAGGAAACATCTGTTGGCTTTAATAGAACGTGAGTGACAGAATGATTTTTCATTGCTACTAGTTTTACTGTTTGAAAGTTTGCCTTCAGTTCACCTGAGTCTTTTTCTTTCCTCCGTCTGGCCCTTCACCCCTCCCTGGCTTCCTCCAGCTCTGGCTTTAATCAGCCCCTCTGTGTCCAAACTAAGAGTTATGTTCAGCTTTGTAACCTGAGGATGACGGCCTCCCTGGGGCCTCAGTGCTCCTTCCTTGGGCTTTCCGCTCTGGCTTGCTGGGTGCAGTCATCTTCTTGCGCTCTCTGGCAGGTGGGCGCAGTAAATGAGAAAACCATCTGACACAGAGACAGACATGAGGAGGGCAGGAAAACACTGATATGGGTTTAAACAGAGGGCATCACAGTCTCAGGGCTTCTCAAGTAATACATTAAATATCTAAACAATTAAGCAAACAGAGAGGCTCAGTTTTATGTACGGTTAATGGCAGTAACCTACAATTAAGCGTAAGGCCATAGGTTGACAGAAATAATATGACTAAAGCAGGTGTTATGTGAGCTCAGCCTGTTTAATTTAGGTTGACAGATTAATGTCTCTACCAAGAAGTCCTGACATTTAAAGAATTTACCTTCAACTGCCAGATCTTACATAACTTCCTCACCAGCTCACTGACATTGTGGTTTTGGAAAATCAACAATCCTTTTTGTTCCTCTTCCTTTAGACGGATGTTTGTTCTCCATTGCTGTGCACAGCCTAAACAACTCAAAATCAGGCTCTTGAAATCATACACTTTTGAGCTCGGTGCCCCTGTATTGAATGTCATTAGATGATTAAGTGGCTGTAATCAGCGGTTATGAGCCCATAACTAATGGTGACAGGGTCCTACTTCACCTCATGGTAGGCCAGCAGGTCATTATGAGCCCATTGAATTGGATGATAAATTGGCATGTGTTAAGCCCATTCATTGGTCGCTCACTGAAAACAAAACGGTTACGTTACGGTACGTTTTTACGTTAAAAGGCTGCAGTTTCCTCACTAGTAAGCCACAAAACCAATGACATTACTTTGAATAACATCATCAACTTTTGTTTTGATATGAGACGTCTGCGCTCTCCGAGTGCTTTACAGTTTTTTATATTGCCTTATATGTTTTGTCTTTTGTTTAACTCTTGCTTTCATTTCCAAATGTGGCTTTACCGCAAAAGGCAAAATCAATGATTGAATAAACACATTTGTTTGGATGTGCACAGTAGCCAAGTCTGTTCCTAACCACCTGAGTATGTTGATGAATTATGTTTGATCTTTAATAGGATGCTCATGCTCGGAAAAGTGTAATTAGCATAAGGAACCTCCCCAATAAACCAGGAGACAGGAAGACAGGAGCATTCTTCAGCTGTTCAGGGACAGACGCTGCACACCGCTGTCTCTCACTGAGATACGGCCAATCGCACAGCAGGTAAACACTGTGCGACTTTAAACAATTTGTTCACAAATAATGAAAATATGCTCAGTCAGATAGGAGAGGTTAGATATCTAAAACACACAAAGTCTACGTCCTGGTCACTGGTGTCTTCAGTTATCCTCACTTGTTGCTGCCTCTCTGCAGTTGCTGACAGACTTTGAGACTCTAAAGACAGTCAGACCTGAAGTCGGACAATATAATCAGAGGTGTCAAGTAATGAAGTACAAAAACAGAAGTCTTTTTAAACCCTAGTAACCGGCTGAGCCCTACAGAGTGGAACTATTAGATTTAGGTGTGTCCTTTACCACCTGGGAGAAGCTCTGTGGTTGTTCAGTCCAGCCTCTGGGTTACAGATCGGTGTATCTCTGAACATGTTTGCAGTCTTGTGTTTAAGAAGTAAGTCATCTGACAGAGTCATCTCAGGCACATATTTTGAATTTCAGAAAGTACATCTTTTGTGATTCTTGAAAACACACAGAGGGCACCCTTGGTCTCCATGTCTGTGAGGCCCATCAACATGTGGGGTCACACTGTGTGCTCATTTGGTTGAACATCGCCAACAATCCCTTTTACATCCACTGCGAGTACCAGACTCTAAAAATCCAAACAAATCTGTAATTAGATTCACAGACTGTTACATAACGCCATTTGGACTGGATGTTGCAGTTGATACTGTTAGCTTTTTGTGCATTATTCAATTACTCACATCCCAAATGTATGACTTTTTGGTTGCTGTTATCATTGCCTTTGCCCATACAGTATGTATGGGCCATACTGGCCCTGACGTGGCCCCTTCCTCACACTACTCCACTGTAGATGGGGGTAATGTTGCAACTTTATGACTTTCTCACCAGCTTTCAAAAAAGAAGGCAATAAATTGACTACAGGAGACCCGCAGCACATATTGTCAACCACGCAACAATGAGCTGCCACTGATTGATAAAA
The DNA here is from genome assembly GCA_903364295.1 of Serranus cabrilla. Taxonomy (NCBI): domain Eukaryota; kingdom Metazoa; phylum Chordata; class Actinopteri; order Perciformes; family Serranidae; genus Serranus; species Serranus cabrilla. The sequence goes on along the minus strand of CAFUXE010000170.1, from coordinate 130,520 downwards.
AATAACAGAACAATATCAGAAACCATAGCCAGGGCTGTGTGCTCACACTGTACTCTCTGTCCACACACAAATGCATGGCCATGCATCCACATCTTCACACCACCATTAATAGTCAACGACCTGATCCCCAACCCTGATGAGATGGCCCACAGAGAGGACACATGATGCTAGGACAATAACCTCCACCTCAATGTCAGTAAAACTAAAGAGCTTAGTGTGATACAGCAAACAGGGAGAAGGACACGCCCCCCAGCCGACTAGTGTAAGGTCATTGGCATGCTGGTACTGAAAGTCTTTGGATGGTTCAGAATGCTGCAGCTAGAATTTTAATTAAAATTTGACCATATTGCAACAGTTTTAGCTTACCTTCTTTGGCTCCCAATCCATGTCACATTAGACTTGAAGGCATTCTCCACTCTCAGAATACAGAACTCCTGTCTGAGTCAAAAAGTCAATGTGACACTGTTGCGAGCTGCTGGCAGCTACATATTTAAGAAGGCACAGAGAGGTGACTGTTTGTTCTAAACAAAAGTGTCAGTTTCTAAAGAGGTTAGTATAGATACTGCAACAGAGCAGAGAACAGGATGAAGGCTTTTGCTCTTATCCCGAACAGAGGACAGTGTGTGAAGGTGACAGATAGTTCATCCAAATACCTGGCAGAAAAGTGCAGTAAAAAAGGAAAGGCAGAAAGGTGTTTGTCAGATAGTTCTGTGTAATGATGAACCACATTTCATGACAATCCTTTTAATAGTTCTATGCCATGAATGTCTATACAAAATGGTAACCTCCAGACATTGCTATCCAAAGAGCATCCTCTATTTATATACTGTGTGTGACTATTGGAGACTGAAAAAATGTCTTTAAGCTAAAGGGCCATCATTTTTCTTTTGCTTTGGTTTGGACTTTGCTTTCATCCATGTTTCCCTCTCCTTTTACCTATCTTTTGGAATATACAGTAGTATTAGTAACAGCTACTTGATACATTTGCCTGATGGCTACTCAGCTTGATGATAAAGAACCAAGTGTGTGTTTTAGAAAACTGTGTGAATTCTTCTTTAGCTCCAATGTAAAGTGCTTTGAAGCTGAGAATACAAACCCCAAGAGACTCCAGCTAAAGACAAGACAGTTTCTTGTGTCCCACTAACCTGAATATGGAAGAAAAAAAAGCTGACTATATTTAGACTATATCCAAATTAATTTGCGATGTTAATGAATGGATCAGCACCCCACATCACAACAATCATTTTCAGGTGTGTTTTCTTTGTTTGAGTTCTATATATACCATGTGTGTACTATGTAGCTATATTTGCTATGTGTCTTCAGAGTAAGTGTAAAAAAAAAAAAGAAATTCAGGATTTGATTTGCACATCAGAAGTGAATATATGTAAGGTTTTGCTGTCTGTGAACCCCTAAAGAACAGGATGAAAGACAGCTTGATGGAGGTTTTAAAGCATGATGGAGAAATAAGCTACAATAGCAGAGCAGGGTTTTTTTCCTTCCTAGAGCTCTGATTATAACTGATTTTTTTTTCATAAAGAAGTGATAGGAAAGTCCATCACTCTCACCAAGCACGTAAAGCCTGGCATCTTCAGACTAATTCTGAAATGCGTATCAGTCTGGAACCTCTGTTCATTTTTTATTTCCAAGGGGTGCAGATGCTTCTGATATAGACCAACAACTAATCAGAGCAACAGAACGAACCCTCAACCAATTGGAGCAACAAAGCATTTTGTCCACAGTAAGCCCTCTCCATCTTTTTCCTTATCAGATTGTTGCATGGTCTCCACCAAGTCCCACTTGTGTATCTGCGACCTTGTAACAATGTTTAATTGGCCTACATGAACAAACTAACAACTAAAGGATGGCAATATCTTGGCCAAAGATCACCTGAGGGGCTAAACAGTCTACTTCCTCAACAGAAAGAAGTTTGTACTGTTACCTACAAGTACACCACTGACATAGGGAAAGCTCGCCGAGGAGATCCTCCTTCTTTACTAGTGATGGATGAATAAGCATCTTCACATCACCATTACACACAATTGCCACTGAAAAGATTGGCAAATGTGAGGAAAAGAAAGCTACTTTAGCTTTGCTTTCCTTTGTGGGCATTCTAGCTTAATGTGATCTTGCTGACCACAGTAAATGTAAACCGGCTTAGTTGATTTGGCCTTAATAGACATTACGGATTCTTCTATAGGCCTATTTTGCTGTGAAACAGGAGTTTCAAGCTGATCCATGAAGGGGCTGTGTGGGTGAAGGTTTTTGTTCTAACCAATAAAGAGCATACCTGATTCCAGCCTCCCCTCTGCAGCTGCTGCCGGTCATCTCTGAGAAAATCTTACAATGACCAACGTTCACAAACCTCATTGTAGAGTGATTGACAGCAGGGGACATATAACTAAAGTATAGGTTGTTACATTAGCTTGGTTGTCTCTCATTCAGGATCACTGAGCAATAGCCATATTTCACTTAAGTGTTTAAAAGCAGCTATAAATCCTATGAGTCTGTGTGGTCTAGGGGTCAACAATGATGCAAAATGTAGAACCTGACAGGGATGGACAAAGGAAAACACGCTGAGCCCATTTATTTTTAATCACCATCATTCGTCTTTTCTGCAGCCCCCTTTGTCCTCTGGCGTGCTGGGAAATACAACACCTAAATTCTCGTTTTTCAGCAGAAAATGATTAAATTCTACACCTTTACTTTCATTTTAAAAATGAGCAACAGAGGGCCTCAATTTCTGTGAATTAAAATGAATTTTTAGTGTCAGCAAAACCAGCAGTGAGATGTCTATCAAAGACACAAAATGCCAATAATTTTCATTTGAACCCTCCTTTCTCTGAACATGTTCAATCAATTTAAATTCCCACTGGCTACTGATAAAAAACATTTGACCCCATCTAGTGTTTCTCATTCATTTTAATGAGTTTCTCAAATGATACTTCTGTGAGCATCTGTCACCGCTCATTTCTCCTTTCCACGCAGCCACCTTGTTTGGCATGAATAGCACCGCTTCTTTTTTTCAATACAATTCTATCTTATCTGGAAGGCAATTGGAAAAAATAATCAAATTCATGGTGGCTTCATTTCATTTCTTTATTTACACATGAAACATAAAAAAAGAAAGATACAATATGTAATTTGCAAGGAAATGTGAAGGATAATGCCTAAAAAAAACCCAGGGACTTGAGAAGAGACTTTTTCCAGGCAGCATATTACAGAAAATAATAAGAAGTAATACATACAATTTGTATCTAGTAATAATTTTAGACATAGTAAAAACTGTTTAAGCTATTAAAATATATATATATATATATTTTAGCATAGTTCTTACCAACATGTGTCCCATAAACACCCATGACAGGGAACTCCCAGTTTTCATATGACAATAGAAAATAAACACAGATATTCAGTTGGAGCTTGATGTTTCATTGAGCCCTTCACTTTCAGAGCTCCGAGCAGTTGGCCTGACAGTCTACAACCTAAAATTTGATGTTGGCTGCAGAGCTTGTTAACTTTTCAATGGAGGAAAAACTCCAGATGCCTATTTATACTTTAGATATTTGAATTGTTTTGCCATATTATGATACTAAGTTTTTGTAAAAACCTAAATTTTTACAAACATTAGGCGTTTCAAGAATATTTGCGTCCACACGGATCCACCTCAACATGCTACTTCATATGCCAGGCCTATAGGTGGCGCTGTTTCAATTCCAGAAATTCACAAAAAACGGAGAGGAAGAGACGGAGCATGCGCACAAAGCTTGAGCGCTGTTTACAAATCGGCAGTAGAAGAACCCATCAGTTCATGTCCATCTGCCTTTTTTGCTCAGCGTGGTGGCACAGGAGCATGATAACAACCCCAGTAACCCTAATAGGCTCAATATCTTCTCCAGCAGGAACACGAGCATGTAGTCCGACATTTTTATTGATGTTGTTATGAGACGTCTTGCGGGATATAGCAGGTGGAAGGCTAAACTCGAGGGGTGTGGTGATGACATCACCGAAACGCAGGTATCCGTCTTCGCCGTCCACACGAACACGCAAGGGATGCGTTTGCGGATTTATTCACCCTGGGACCCGTTTTCTGAAAAGTTCGTTTTCGGGCTATGCGTTTACGGGATTCGTGTGTACGGTCGGCCCAAACGATGCAAAACATCTGCGTTTAAGGCAAAGAGCGTCTCCGCGTGGACGGCCCCTTAAATTAGCAAGTTAGCACCCTAATCAGTCACATCTGTCAATGCTTTGTTCAGTGGTTGTTAATTACAGTCAATATAATTCTTCGTTGAGCAAGTTTGTACAGTTATTAAATAAATATTTGAGCACTTTCAAAATGTATTGGTGTAAAAGTGGTGACATCCGCAACCGATTGCATTTTTTTTTTTAAAGTTTAAAAAAGTATCGAATGAAGTACTCAATTGGTATAGGTATCATGTTATGGGGACTTATATGAGTACTGGTATCGACATTTTTTAAACGATACCCAGCCCTAAACGTACAGCATGGACGGAAAGCAGCTCATTATTAATCTCTCTCCACCTGCCTGAGAAACGTTGGTGACACTCATCACAGAATGTGATGGACTCGTTTACCTTCAGACATGATCTGACTGGGACCACCGTGCTGCAGAGTGAATTCCTTAGTTCTTTAAGGCCTTCCCGCTGGCGGTGTTGAAGACAACCGTTGACCACTATCCAATGTTAAATCAGGCTCGGTTGCAAACAGAGCTTACTCTGATGGAAACGCTGACTTCAGGGACTACAGCAGTGCAGTGGCTCTCCTTTCATTCATTGTGTACAACAAACTACAGGTAGGTTTTCTGAGAAATTGTCCATTTTACCTATTTCAATCAGTATCACCTATTTCCAAGATATCAGCTATTACCTCAGTGAATTTATTGTTATCATAACCAATAAAATGGTGTGATGCCCTGATGACCAGTACTACCAAAATAACACCCAAGTACTACTTCTTTTTTAGGGTTGAACAAAATGCTATAAAATATCAGCTATCAGCAGTTTACATCCAGACATCCTGGCACTGTTGTTAGTCTTCAAAGTCCCATATAACCTGAACCGCAAGGTTCTGATAGTAAAAAGCTTTTATTGTTGCTTCATGAAGCTTTGAAGTTTTATATTGGTGCTATAACTGTTCTCACACACGGTATTGATATACCATAGCCTTGTTCACGCTTTGGGATGTATAATGTAAATACAGGTGTGAATGCACCCGAAAGACATTAAGGATCCAATCCAATCACACAATATATTGTCTGGTATGTAGTTTAATGCAAGTGATTCCATTGATGATCATCTTCTTATTGAGTGCTGCATGGTGAACACTTAGCTGTTTTGTTTACATCAAACACATTTGACAATGTCATTTCTCAAATTGTGAGAGCAAACAAAAATCGTAGTTCTCTGAGTTCGGAGGTGTATTATTTATGATAAGTTCAGGTTGCAGTTTACCACAAAAAACAAGGACATAGTGGGATGCATTTAAGGGTTTGGGGTGCCTAACTCTGCATGCAGATGGTCATTATCAGCCCATTTAATTTGCTTGGCTAGTTTGGATGAGGACAACAAAGACCTACAGTCCAAGGGTTGAGCAGCAAAGTCTGCTGGGTCACGTAGTGGAAGGCATTTAAGAGTGGATTTCTCACCTTAAGACTGCCAGTGAATGTGACTGAACATCTTTACAGGGCTTTATTTATGTGAACTAATGGTGCGTAGCTCAAATACAGCACAAGGGCATAGTGTCTGACTTTTCAGTTTATTGCCACAGGCGTGCAGTGCATGTGTGGTGCAGATGGAAATGGGAGGAATACATTTTCACTCTGTGGCATCAGTCATGATTGATCAAATCACCTCTTATCTGTCTCATTAACAGCAGTACACATGATGCCACAACTTCAAGATGGAAGAGAAAAGACACTAAAGCATGCCCAGGAGGAAACAGTTGCCTTGTGTGAAAGGTGCAAAACTGTAAGTATGTACAGACACATTTGAGAAACTGAGGTTAAAATATAATTGTGTTGTTGAGGAACATGTCATAATTGGACTACATATAGAAACAGAAGTCAGTGGAAAACCACTGAGACTTCACCATCCTACATTCAGCATATCACATATAAAGTAATGTTATTTTTTATCCAGTTCCCCTTCATGTTGCATGTTGACAGTTCATACCACCAACCACCATGTGTTGGTGACTGTTTCATTGTTCTACACTGGACGTCAAAGTCAGAGTAAGAACAAATCATGTCAGAACTGTTGTGTGAAGTCAATATGGGCTTTGTTACTGACACAACTATTAGTCCATCTTTTACCTTATCTTAAACAAAATTACACAAATTATCAGCCTCTGGGGTTTTTTGTCCAGCTAGCAGATATCTAGAGAACAGATAATGGATATCTGGGCCAAGAGTTGTAGTTAATAGAGGATATCAGTGACTGGATTGTTTCACTAGTAGCCAGCAGATATCTAGGGGACATACAGTGGCGGGACATCAGTACTTCTGTGCTACTACCAAAACCAGAATGCTTTTCGTACCTAAGTCTTGTCCCATTGTTGCAAATGCTGCATTTTGCATTGCAAACTGTTTCTAAAGTTAAATGTGTTGTTACATAGGTAAATCAGTGAATCGGTATTCTAGCAATACAGCTATCTTCTGTACTCTGTTTTCTCTGTTTTGGCAAGGTTAATAATTCAAGTGAAACTACATTCAAAACACGTGGCGTTGGATTAAAGTAATGCTGAAAAATAACATTTGTTCAGTGTACCTCATATATGGTGAGGTCTTGGCATGTATTTTTGATTGATCGGTGGTTAAAGTGGTCTACAACTGTGCACCGAGTATTTTTGAAGGATTAGATTTAAACACACTGCACCTCTGCTGTTCGTTTTTGCCCTTGGCCTCCTGCAATGGACCGGCTGCAGAAAGAAACACCAATGACTTAAAACTGACTGTGTGTGTGTGTGTGTGTGTGTGTGAAATCTGACCTTGACTTTATGGTGAAGAACAACAGCACAGGTGTGTAATGTGATAGATGTGATCCCCTCACCAGTACACCCACAGAGGAGTCGGGCTTTTGGACAGCCAGATTTCTGTTGTAATGGCTGTGGAGATGAATGAACATTTGTCATTTGTCACATCAAAGGAGAAAAAAAAGCTGAGGTACAGCTGGGTAAAAGGCGACAGAAGCTCAACCAAATCAAAGTCAAAGTCAGACGTATTGTCTTACAACTTAGTGATTTTCTAACTTTGTTACCCACCCAACTTTTTCTTTTGTAGTTTTAAAGGAGCTTTTGAAATGGTGTTTTATGAAATAAGACACCCCCTGTGCTCAAGGACACATGAGGGTAAGTTAGTTGTTACTAGGACTGGATAGACAATGCACCTGGTTTCTCATGGGGTACTGTTAGCAAAGCAAACATTTGTATTCTCTAACAGATGTAATTTAACATTTTTATTTGAAAGGACTGAGGTAAAAATTATTTAACAGGGCTTTGATGCCATGTGAGGTATCAATATACTTACCAGCAAATAAGCCCATTTTCTAAAAACTGTCTTTTGAAAGTTAAGCACAAGCAAAATGAATTATAAAAACAATAAAAACACACACATACATGAATCCCAGTCAGTCAGCGTAAGCCGTAACAGCTGTCAATATTGAACTGGTTCACTAGTTCAGAGGTCCTCACCTCTCTTTGGGACCCAGTGGCAAACACACACAGCAACTGCTCTATAAGATAGGCTTAGACATTTGGTAATGCAGATGTTGCTGACAGTCCCATCATTTATATGCAAAGTGTATATAACAAAGTGTTTTGTTCATTAAATCGTTCATCAGTTGTAAAAAACTGAAAACTGAGACCATTGGCGCTATTGTTTCTTAAAACAATTAATCAATTATCAAAATAGTTGCAATTAATGTTGATAAGAATAATTGATTAAGAGACTAATAGTTTCAGCTTTAGTTGATCATAGTATGACCAGGAACACTGCTGAGTTGGTTCTCCAGCCTGGATCTACTTCCTGTGAAGACTAGTCTGAAATCATAGTCCATGTTATGACATCTATAAATGTGCATGTGTGCCGTGTGGTCGTATAGGCACCCCGCAGTGTAATAATTACACAGATCACAGAACTCTTTGCTGCTGTAGAAGCTGTGAATGCCTGAGCCGTGTAGCGTGCAGCAGTAATCACTAAAGAATGAGCACATACTACTACTCTGCAGCAAAGACACTGGAGACATCTGTCATTCAGATGAGTACAAATGTAGGTCACTGTTCCTCATGTCTCTGCTGAGCAGGGCCTGATTAAAGCAGCAACCTAAGATCTCTGCTCAGCCTTCACTGCCAGGTTACACAACACTTGACTTTTTTTTTTGCAGTTTACGCAGGCTGCGTGATTCGATATCCTTCCTCGCTGAGGATTCTCGCCCCGCGCCTCCCTGACTCCCACTTAGCACAGCAGAGATTGGATTACCTAACTGTCAATCAATCATACGGGTGCTGATGCAAGCCCACCATGAAACATCCCAAACAGATGGCCAGCCACGACCACACGCCTGCACCCCCACCCAGCCCTAACCCGGACCTAGTCCCTTGGTAAGAGACTGTAAGCTCCTTAGAATGTTTTTCATGCTTATCACCAATTTAGGTCTTTTCATCAAAGTGATCACAGTAATATTTCTGCACCAATAATGACACTTCGGATGCCCTCTTTGCTTATAAGTCAACAGCTTTTATTCGCTTCAATTACAACCTTTAATGGTCATGCAACAGCTGAGAAATGTGTGAAAATGTCTTAATGAGTTCATAAATCCGCTGCTGTGCTTAAGACAATAGCATGCCAGGGGGCTGAACGATGGGTGTATTTTGGGGCAGGGCGGCGACCCCCGACACCCGGGCCTGCAGGCTGCGGAGGAGGAGGCTGAGCCAGAGCAGGTGTCTCTGCTGACATCTGCTTCAGTTCACTGGGGAAACACAAGCACCCTGCAGCTACAGCACTGACAATGCCACTGAAGTGCCCCGGCTCCACATAAACAAGGTAGACCTTTCCACTTCTTCCTATGGCTCTGGGACGATCAGGTTGGGCGAGTGAAGCTACATTTCTCCTGCGCTATTGCTGTTTGTGGTTTTGTAATCTTTAAAAAAAAAAATGTTTCCTGTGGTGAAATTCTGTTGATGTATTGCACATGACTTTGCACTGTGAAACTGCAAATTCCAGATTTCTGTGGTTTACTTAGGTTTTCCTTTATTACTATTTCTTGCTTGCTTTTGATACTTTCTATGCTCCATATTCATTTTCAACGAGGCAGTTTAATCCACA
>CAFUXE010000170.1:106889-121166 GCA_903364295.1 Serranus cabrilla | reverse complement strand
AAAAAAACGTTTTCATGTCAGAGTATTAAGAGGATTCGACCCAGATCTCTTGCAGACATTAAAGAAAGAAATCGTTGGATGTTCAGTCTCATGCAATATTGATGCTGTCATGTTTACTCATCAACCCACTTTCCTCCTGAATCTAATTAAGCTGACAAGACAAACCCACAAGGCTGTTGATTCAGACGTGCTATTGATCCAAGTTTTCGTTCCATTGACCCAGTGCATTTTTAAAGACTTTGTAGTGTAATCAAAGGCTCTGTGGACTGCCTGACCTGTGCTTAGCAGATATAGCCTATATATTTGTTTCCCTGTAGCCTGTGTACAGCTCTGACAGGATTTCACATCACAATGCCTTGGTCTGTGTGTTTGCTATAATCGGACATTGATCTTTCTGTGCACTCGTCAAACAAGGATTATAATAGGACAACAATATGATGGTGAGAGTGGAGGTGGTGGCACGGGGATGATGTGTCGAGATGGATTCATGTTGAACTGAGGATGAACGGAGGGGGGTGGCTGATAGAAATTCTGTGCATGCACGGGGCTGGTGTGACTCCCCGTCCATATGTGTTCTGTAAATGGAAGAAGCTGTCGTCTCATCACTGTTATCTGACCTATTTCAAACTCGGAGAGAACAGAGGAAGGCTGTTTGATTTTTTACAAAGAAAAAGTGTACAGATTCGTATCTCTTTCAGATGATACTTGAAGAGCCCGGAGGTTTTAATGAGCCCAGTGCTCGATAGAAATGGTATTGACTTGTGTTTGGGGCAGTTTGCCCTTTCTCTTTCCAATGGCTTGCTGTTTTGCACTTGTGTCCAAGACATAATTTTATTCTGCTCACACACACTCTGTCTTCCTAACCAACAAAGTGCCACTGCTTATCTCTGAGCAGCCAATAAGCGGCCGTAAACTCCAAATGTCAGGAGGTGAAATCGATCCTGGGTTGGAGGCAGCTTTGTGTATTTTCACAGATTCAGGTGTCTTTCAGTGTTGAGTTATGGCTGTTATGGGGAGCAGAGCGGCAGCAGGCTGTCCCTTGAGCCTGTAGATTAGAGAAGCATGTTTGCTTTCTGAAGGCTGCTGTTGAATTTCTGTGTGGAGGAAGACTGAATCAGCTTACTTCTGAGCAAGGCATTTAATAGCTGAAGATTAAATGTGTTAAAGCAAGTGTGACACTCATGAAATAGGTGACACTATTAATTTGGTGAGGTAGTTACAATTTACAAGGCCAGTTAAATAACCATCATAAATCCAGTAACATACTCGCACTTGTAAGTTACTGTCAGTCAGGTGTTGAATGCGCTTGAAAAATCAAATCATGTTCTTTGATTTTTCAAGCGCATTCAACACCATCCAACCCAACATACTCAAAAACAAACTCACAAAGATGGGAGTGGATCTTTCCTTCATCTCCTGGATCACAGATTACCTGACATGAAGGCCACAGTATGTCAGGTTAGGGAACTGTGTTTCTGGGACATTAATGAGCAGCACAGGGACTCCACAGGGGACTGTTCTGGCTCCATTCCTGTTCACACTGTACACAGCGGACTTCAAATACAACTCTGAGTCCTGCCACATCCAGAAATACTTGGACGACACTGCTATTGTGGCAGGAATCTGAATATAGGGATCTGATAAAAACCTTCAGTGACTGGAGTCACAAGAACCATCTCCTCCTGAACACCTCAAAGATGAAGGAAATGATCATAGATTTCCGCAGGTTCAAGCCTCCTCTTCAGCCAGAGAATACTGGTGGGGTGGACATCGAAGTGGTGCCAAGTTATAAATATCTCGGTGTTTTCCTGGATAATAAGTTGGACTGGTCCAAGGCAGAGCCGCCTCTTTTTCTTAAGGAAGCTCAGATCTTTTGACATCTGTAGTAAGATGCTGCAGATGTTTTATCAGTCTGTGGTGGCAAGTGTGCTGTTTTATGCTGCAGTCTGCTGGGGAGGCAGACTGATCAAAAGAGCTGGATCAGTGATTGGAGTCAGGCTGGACACACTGGAGGAGGAGGTGGAGAGATGCACCATGAAGATGTTTGAGACCATAATGAATTGCTTGAATCATCTGCTGCACAGCACCTTCATGGATTGGAGAGGCAGCAGTGGACGGCTCCTCTCTCTCTGTTGCAGGACGGAGAGATTTAAAAGATCCTTCACTCCTACAGCCATCAGGCTGTCTAATTAAATAGCCAACAGACTAATTGCATTTCCCCTCAGGGATAAATAAAGTAATTTTGATTTGATTTTGATCTTCTGTCTCACAATGTTAGAGCACTTTATACTGTCAGAGCAGGACTTTATCAGTGTTGTGAATCAACTATTATAGCTTGTTCCGTATTGGGCTCTACAGCTCTCTGTTCCTTCAGTTAGCTTGTAATTTTAACAGGTGAAAATTGTGTTACAAAGTTGAACAAAAGATTTGCAGATTTACTTCACCTGCTGAGTGTGGCAGTTTCATTATAATCAACTGGCTTTGAAATATAAGTGATTTTGTTTTTTTATTTTGAAATTCATATTTCAAGACTATAGCTCCATGGCTTTCTTGTTGTTGTTTTCTTCTGAAATTGCATAAATACATATATATTCAGTATAGTCATACACACTAATCGTCCACTTTGGAAGCCAGCAAGGTAAACCTCTTCTGCTGTTGTGTGTTCAGAGATGCTCTTCTGCATACCTTGATTGTAACGAGTGGTTATTTGATTTACCGTTGCCTTTCTATAACCTCCAACCATTCTCCACTTCTTTTTTTTCAAATGATTTTTGGGCCATTTTTAAGGCTTAATTGATAGTGAGAGTTACAGAGTGAAAGAGGGATACAAGGGGGGAAGACATGCGGGAAAGGACTCAGGTCGTCCTCACCATGTCTACATGCCTAAATGCATTGAGATTCTGCCATGTGAGCGGCTGATTATCTGTGTTGTCCAGCAGTTGAACAGGTGTAAATAAAAAATGGCCAGTGAGTGTTCAGTGAGCACTGTGTACATAATTTAGGAGTAGAACAGATTTAGTTTCATTACTATATGTTTCCAATCCCTGTAAAAAAAAATTAATAAATAAGGAGAAGAAGAAAAATCAGTAGTAATGACTTATTTTATGTGCCTTTTTTCAGAAAAAAAAAGAAATAGAGCTATGTTATCTGGTAGAAATTCTCTTTGTCTCAGCTGGCAACACATTTGAAATGTGTCAACGAACACACAGATCATGTTTACTTACAACCCATATTTTATCCATTGTTAGTACCAAGTTACATAGATCTTTCTACATCCTTCTAAGAAACTATTGCGACATTATTGTGAAATCATGGAGTTAGTTAAACAAAATATAATATGAAGATTTATATTTGAAGATGGCTCAACTGTGGAACCCGTCGTGCTGTTCCTCGCTGTAGCGATTCTACATACTCCAGCAAAGTTGTTCTGCATTTTGCTGAACATTATCCTCACATATTTATGCAAAATAATCACAAATGAGCTTGATAATTCACAGGTATACATAAGATAGCTTTTACTATGACGGATAAACATGGTGACATGGAGGTTGATCCTCAGGCCAGTGGGCTTATTTATGGAGAAGGGGGTCCCTCCAGCCTGAAGTCAGTGCTGATCTGGCATCAGCCTGTCTGGGGACAGGATTAGGGGGTGAGTGTGGAGGTGAGGACATGCTGATAGACCAACGGCCACTGACAGAGCCACACATGCAAACAAGCGCATTATCAGCAGGACTAATTTAGCTAACATTGTTGAACACATGTCCACTGTAGATGGATGTGCTGTTTAATCCCCTCAGTGCAGGTCCTTCAATATCATGCGAGCACTGCAAGCACATGAAACGTATGAGTTATAGGTAAACCATACATGTCATATTCTACAGTACACCAATGAGCTCATATTTTACAGTGATTTTCTGGAACTTTTTAGCTAAGTTTGTTTTATACTGAAGAGAACGGAATAAACTCCTTTAATTAATGTTTATTATTATTATTATTAAAAACAGCTGCTTATTGCATTGAAGAGTTAGTCCATGTAATTATCTCTTTTTGTTACAAAAGCCCAGATTAGCCCTTATCCTGCTTATTAGAAATCCAAATAAGTTTTGTGGGATATAAAGTAATTAGATGGGATACTGAGCATGTAAACACTGGATCCCATTCCTGTTAATTGAGTTTTGTGGCAATAGCCAGAAAATCTGTAAAGCCTGTTGGTAACTAATTAACCAAAATGAGTAAATGGACTGTTGTCTGAGCTCTATGTGAACAACGTGATATCACAAAATTACGTCAAATGACCATGACTTCTTAACACCGAATTCAGCGTTACACCAGGGGATCTGTGTGCCCAGCACAAAAACGGATCCCCGTTGACTTTACATCGACATTGTTTTCGTGCTGGTGGCATGTAGTTTTCACACATAACATGCGACCAGCATGGAATTCAGTGTTGTGAAGCTGTGGTCATCTCTCATAATCTTGTGAAGCATCAGTAAGTGTCGCATATGTGGCCACACATGGTCACTGTGTCATATTTAGGCAATTTATTTAGCACAATGTAATGTGACCAAGCTGCAACAATAGTTGGTGTTATGTTTCTGGAAAAAACAAAGATTGTCATTTGGTTATGATTTGCACCAAATCCTGAAAGAAATCTATGTCCCTTCAGCTGCTAAAAGCTCTGTGTCTGTTTGCTGCTGAGTACACAGTGAAAAACATCTTCCTGCTGCAGCTAAAAAACAAATCTGATGAGAACAGTGAGAGTGAACCAGAACAATGTTAAGAAGGAACTAAAACACTCTAAACAATAAGGAGGATATGGGGGATCATTTTCTGTCATTACATGTCATAATTTGCTCCTGTGTGAATATAAATATGACAGTTAGTGCAGCTTTAATTGAACTTTTTGTGTAACCCCAGAGGTTGGTCAGATTGACCTCTGACCCCTGAAGGATCAGTTATCTCACCCTCCAATCTGTCCACACTCTGACTGCACCATATCCTGCCTTGACCCTGTGTAACATACCCACATCCACCCCCCCAACCACCCCCACACACGCATGCACACACACACGTCAACAGCTACTTCGTTTTCTCAAGTTTCACAAGACTCAAGTTTTGAGTCAAACTGTTTCTGCAGTCTGAGCATGAGTGGATGTGAACGAGGATAAGGATGGGAGGGGAAGGTTAAATGGGGGATGAAAAAGGCAGTTAGCAAAGCCTCTTTGAAGGAGGAGGAGGCGGCACACGCTCACACACTGGTGCATACATGCAAACACACATGCACACGCCCCTCCAGCAAGCAGATATGTAGGAGATTTAGTTCCCTTTTGAATATGTAATGAGTTTAACATGCCTGATGAGCTGGTGGTTGATTCCTGGCGAAGCAGCTGTGATCCATGCAGCACATTCAGGATTATCTGCCGCCGAAGATAACGGGCAGAACAAAGCTGGGGAGAGCGCTGCGGGCAGAGGAAGCCCTCGCCGCTCAGCAGCACCAATCCCTCACAGCTATTTGATTGGAGAATTCCCCCCACATTACCTTTGCATGCCTCCAGGCTGCACTTCACTCTTGGGGGTGGGCGGCCTTGGGGGAGGCAGTTTTGGCTCGGGAGGCAACAAAGCATTAGCTAAAACTGCGTTTAGAAAGAGTCTGCAGTGAAGGACGCAACTTCTCTTACAGCTCTGCTTACCAGCTTCTTCAGTTTAGCTTTGATTCCAGTCGCATTCTGTTAACTGAAGAGCCGAGAAGCTCAGCTAGTAGAAAATAAACATGTGGTGTGTACATCACCATGAGGACATATACACATTTTCCTTTTTCTTTTTCTTTTTTTACCTTTATGCTATTTTAGAAACCTCAGAATTCTGAATGTGGTAAATCTGATTTTGTCTGATGCAGTTAAAACAACACATTCCTTTTACAAAAGACAAGTTGAAGAAGGAATTTGGACGAATTTTGAGGAATGCGTAAAATCATTTTTTCATGTTGGTCTTGGTTTTTGCACTAAAATGTGTAGGATGTTAGGAATTTTAAAAATGAAATGCTTATTAAAAAGAGGAAAGTCATAACTTTTGCTTTAGAGAAATGGAATTTGCTAGCATTCAAACTTCACTGTCAAGAAGTCAGGTTGTGGTTGGTTATCACAATGTGTCAGAGGGATGGTTGATTTCTGTTCAGTTATTAGAATGAAAGAAATACCTTTTTCAAACCAATTGACAATTATGGGATTGAAGAGTCATAGCTATAAGTCAATAAACTTAGACTCAGTGATGTCAGTTACAATACAAAACCCATCTAGCTAACGCTTGCTAACATTAGCTAACATCAGCCGTTTGTACTGAACAAATAAGAATGTGAAATAAAAAGCCCTAAGTGGTTGAAATGTGCAGGGATGCAGTTTCTGTTTATGAATAATACAGTAAGTAAATTAAACTCCACCAGTAGACATTTCATATTGCTGACGGAGCTTAGTTAGTACACGCAGGTGTTCATAGGTAAAAATTTAAATAAAAACATGTTAAACAGACTGTAAATATATTTGAAATATCCTGCAGTACACTGATAAATGCTTCATTGAACTAAATGTATTAGACTGAAACTACAATGTCAGTAGAATAGGATGATGTTAGAGAACCAGTTATCATATTTCACTGTAACAACACCATCAGTTTAAATACTTCATATAAACAAATTAAATTCTGTGTCTAGTCAAGAAAAATATAAATAAATCCATCCTGTAGATGGTCACATGGTCAGAGTTTTAGAGAAGAAGCAGGAAACATCTTGTAATCTTGTAGCAAAGTAGAGTCCTTGTACTTCTTACTAGAATCATTTTGAAAGTTTAATGACTCACGTTTCCAGCCACAGTCTCTTATTTTAACCTCAAGTCATTGTGGTGAAAGTTGATCGCTGCATTGCCGCATTGAGAGTCCCACCATTTAACTTGAGAGGAACCTTATTAGAGGCAATTCAGAGCTTTTCAGAGCCAGCAGCACCTCAAGCAGCAGCCGCTGACTGAGGCTGTCCTGCTCATTCTGAAGAGGTGTATTTTCTACCGTGAATGTTTCAGATTAAAAAATGAGGGCTGCTTGACTGACATGTCGACGACTGTGAGGAGTAATGATCTGGCTTCTCGCTCCCTACTCCATCGTGTACATTTCTGTAAAATGATCCTCAGTGCGACGACAGCGTGTCAGAGAGTACTTACCTTAAAATGTTAAAAGGAGTCTGAACAGATTTGTATAATGGTGACATTGACATTGACAGCTGCTATTATTCCTGCTATCGATACTAGGCCTATTACAGAACATGATCCAGTGGATAAACTCTTTCCAGGTAACAGTGTTAACTCACTCAAGGTTTCTTGTGTGTAACACTTGTTTGTTCTAGAAATAAAATTAGGGATGTTCTGTTTTTCCTCACAGTTTTCTCTGCCATCCTTTGACAAGATTTCCAGCGGTGGGTGAGGGGGAGTTTAAACACCCAGTCTACTGCTGTTTCCAGTCTCCTGCTGGACTTGAATAACACAGTGACCTAGTTAGGAGGAAGCTGATGATCTCCCCCACCTTTTCATCAGTAGCCTGAAACCAACGGATGAAATAATTTCCTTCTATACACAACGCTAAAAGAGCAGAGCCAGGCCTAGCCCAGACTTCTGTGACACATAACGGCTCTCTAATCACGGCGAATGCAAACGATTCGGCTCCCTGGCGGCTTGGCGCTGGGAGCTGGCAAAAACCCTCCACTCATCTGGCCCCCGGCTTTCTCTGGACTGAGCTAAAGACCAGCCGAGAGGGAGGTTTCAACTCGCTACAGTCAAGTGCTGTTGGCAACCAATTAATGTTAGCAAAAGGGGAAAAGAAGGGTAGGAAAAAGCACCTTGCACAACACTTTTCTCAGGCTCCTGTTTCCATGGGCACAGGCTCTCCAGGGGGGCTGATGTCAGATCTAACAGGTAGCTACACCACAGTGTGACCTCCACTGAGCACAGTTACATCTTTGTAGGATTTTTTTTTCATCCATCTACAACATGAAGACTGCTGGAATGTGGGATTTCTCCACTTCCTCCCAGGTCTGTATGTGGAGGTGAATTCTGTTTGAGAACTTTATTTTTCTTTACCCCCTCTTCGCTCCATGAGAGAGGGAGGCACTCTGCCACCAGATCATCTGCCAGCAGAGCTGCCCCAGTGCCAACTCCTTTTCATTCAAACAGAACAAGCGCCTGCATTATTCAGGCTGCCATCTCACTAGAATGGATCGCCTATCGCTCTGCCAGGCCGCTGGGCTGCACACTTACCAACAGATATGTTTACTGTTTGCCTTAGAATATATATCTTTTCAGCAGAGTCCATTTCCAGCGCTACTCTACTGCTGAAATCCAAAGGTATGTGCCAGAACAGAAGATCACAGTCGGGGCTTAAACCCCAGCAGAGCGGGATGTTTTTCTGCTGATTTATTAGACAGCGATGAGCCTGAATGATATCTGAGTGCTGCTGTGAAGTGTTGATGCACTCTACCACCAACACCAGCACACTGCCAGTGAAGGAGATTTAAGCATGTCCACACTCCACACATCCCAGGATAAATGTGTTTACATAGCACGCACAGCTCCACAGTGCACTCTCACTAAGTGGCTGTTAAAACACTTCCCTTCTCCTCCCTCCGCCTGGTTAATGGCCAAGTGATGATGTGCGGAAGGTCAGACGGTAGACTGCCATGCCAGTGGCCCAGTGTGGCGGTGCGACCTGCCTGCCTGCCTGCTGCTCAGTGTCATTCCACCCACTGTTGTATTGCTATCAGCACTAATGTCGGGGGACGTGCTGCACTCCAACATGTAATCAGAGTGTCTGTCTGCTCCAAAGGCTAAATAGAATTTCTGCTGTACTAAAAAGGAGTCAAGACGGCTCCTAGATGCTGGCAAACTGCACGGATGAGGTCATTACCCTCCAGGACGGACAGCTTTTAAGTGTGACAGATCAGGTCATATAATAAGATTTAGATGACTAGCTACTGGTTTCAGACATAGTTTCAGTGTCTGCGAATCCACACTTCAACTCTTGGCAGGCATTTTTCTTTTTTGAAAAGTGTATATTTTATTAACCAAACTTAGCGACTGAGCTCAAAGCTGGCTTTGACAATACTGTGGCCTCATCAGACTACATGCAGATGTGTCTGTTCTGCAGCTGCATGACTCATCTTCTTAGACAGTCCAAATCTAAAACTGCTATTTAAATCCTCTGATGTCATCATTAAGTCTAACTTGCGGACATGTGGGGAGATTCTCTTCAGCAGAAAGCAGAGCGACCACATGTTTATGTCCTTGTGGTCAAGTGATCTAATAAATGCATGCTATGATTGCTAAAGAATTTGCCTCCGCATGTGTGCAGTGCAACATCAAGTTGTTGTTTTAATTTTAATGCACAACAAAGGTCATCCAAACCCAGACGGTTTATAGACTGCCAGTAATCTGTAACACGTTTGCCTACAGGAGCTGTTACTAATCACTGATCCACTCAGTGATGAAAAGAGCTGGGGCGGGCTGAATGAAGCTCTAAAGGCTAAACTCGTCTTTTTTATTTATCATTATTTTTCCATACATGGTGCAGAACAGAACATAGAGGAACCAAACTGTGTTGAAAGGTAGTGCAGTTTGTTGTCCAGGCATTTGCTGTGAACCAGGAGAGCTGCTGCTCTGCCGGGGTTAGCCTTTAGCTTATGTTTAATGAAGGTCTGTGGCTGTGTGGGAGACACTGTATCAGGGTGTTTTATGCTTGTTATATAAAGAACGTGGTGATGTACAGACATCTAACTGTTTTTAATACAGGACAATAACACAAGATAATTGCCAGTTGAGCCTCAGCCTATCACAATACAAGCGCTTTATGTTCCTTCTCACACTGTGTCTGGTGTCACCCCGCAATTCAATGCAACTTCTCAGTGACAGCAGCTTCCAGGCTGTGTAGAAGCCAGTCCTTAAATTCCAGCAATAAACGAGACCCATCAACATGAACGTGTAGCACCATGTTTATTGGGCGCAGAGGGGCCTGACACGCCTTTAGGTGTCGTTAGCAGAAGGCTAAACCATGAGCTAATTTTCTCTCCATCTCTGAAACCCTTCGCCAACACTGAAATGTGTTTTATTCCATTCATTGTCTGAGTCATAGTTTGACAAACACAGTGCAGACAGCATGACATGTGAACAAGCCAGTATAAAGTTCTGCACGAGTCTAGTCTAAAAAAAGCACAGCAGCTCTCCCAACTGTTTTACAGTAAATGTCCACTCCCTGAGCAATAACACGAACCCCCTTCTCCACAGCCGAGTTCCTCTATGGACTTTACTGCACGATAGATAGATGGATGACATCTAATAGTTAAGCCTTGAATTAGCTGCAGCCATTCATGTTTATGTAGTCAGCCAGAGTCTGTCATCTTTAAGTGCTTTACAGGTCCACATGTTTGCAAACAGGCTCTTGTTTTTTAATTAAGAATTGAAAAGAAGTCTGTGTAAAACATATGGTGATAGTTCTCATAAAAAATCTGCCATCAACAGCACAGATTATGAAAATGAATGGCGATACTGCTACGGGCTACTTTATGAAGCCTGTGCAGGTGCAAAACATGCTTGTCTGGTGGGAGAGCCTTAGGACAGAGAACAGAGATGAGCATGAGGGGAACATAAATGTGTCAGTTATGTAAAATTGCAATCCCCTCACAGTTATCACGAAGAAGGAAAGTAGCTATAGAGACAAAAACCATGCTGCAAACATGTTTATGTCTGCTGTTGGTCACTTTCGTCCTTTTTTAGTCATTTAATTTGGTCATGTTTGAGGTCATCTGGAGGTTGCTGCTTGACAAAATGCTCCGAATCATTAAAAAACATATATCAACTCCAAACATGTACAAAACAAAATTAGTTAGTTTAGCAGTAACAGGGTTGTAGTGAGTTATTTTTTATTTCAGTTGGGTAAACGGTCAGAACAGCACTGATATAATTATTGCTTTCGGGAGCCAAAAGCTTCATGTGTCCACAAGCGCCAGGCAGGCGGTTTATTACATGAGCCAATCCAGAGGGACTTCCTCTGGTCTGAATGTGTCTGAATGGTGTGGGCTATTCCTCCATCACTTTTCTTCTTCACAGTATGATAAATGGTAAGATGAGTAGGCATGTGAGACAGGAGGAAACACACAACGTCGCACAATATTTCAGCTCCTGTGCCTCAGTTGTGATCGCTAACTCTTATAAATGCTTTCACTGTAATTGTTTGAGGACAGGAGTTCAAATAGATGATCCAGTCTTATGGTAATGGACATTGAGGAGATGTTAGGTGATCCATCTAAGCGCTGGTTGACATGTCATCACAGAGGATCGGTTCCTGGAAAAAGACCCTTCGCTTAGTCGGTGAAAAGGCCCTCAATCAGGCTACGGCTCGGTGCTCACAGCAGTTTGCCTGCAGATCCCACTTTCATCCAGCTGCTGTGGAGCCACATTCACCTGGGACTCACCAAAGTCAAAGAGTCCGTCCATGTGATTGTTAAACATAAAAATTGCACATTTAAAACTTCACTTCAAACTATATTTAAATATTAACACTTGATCACTAACAGTGTCCCATAGAATTATCAGCCAACTTTGCGCTTCTTCTCAGTTCTACAGATCCTCTTTACCTGTTTTTAGCTGTTAATCTGTTTGGTTTCCAGCTGTCAGTGAAAAAAACAGTAACAAGCAACTGCAGCAAACAGCAGAAAGACACAGTTAGAGAGCAGCTAATGAAAATAGTGGAGCATTTAGCAGCTAAAGAGGCAGAGATTTCCTTCAGGAGTTGGTGGAGCACAACTCCGACATCCCCACATAAAGTTAATCTCACACAGGTTACACCTTCTATTAGACTCTACGGGTAGTTCTCTCTTCTAATAACAAGCATGCATTTGCCCACTGAAAACTGCATGAATGTGAAGACTCGTATAAGGCAGCAGTTATAATTAATTTAATGTTCTGACCTTGCATTGAATGTAAGTCCATTATTCACGGCTTGTCTCTGACTGCATCTTTCTGCTGTTTGCTGCCGAGCAGGTAGAGTACAATCTACCGGAGTAGATAAAGACTATCTGAGCAGGTATACAGTGTGCCTGGGCAGATAGACTACCAGGGCTTAGATTTTCACAAGTTGTCTTGCTATCTTTGGATAGTATAAGCTCGCCACAGATGTAACTTGGTTTGTTTTGGGTTGGTTAAGCGTCAGGATTTAGCTTTTTGAGATTTGCAGGTTGCATAGGGTCAGAACTTGCATAGTATCATCATGTGTGTCTTCCCTAAATCCAACAACCTTGAAATCCACTGTTGCAAAATGACAAAAAATCTCCAAATCTCTCAAAAAAGCCAGTAGCCGGAGTGTATTGTGGGGTGTTAAGTCTTTCCACCATCTGTTCAGTCATGTGTCCTCATGTTTAGAGTGCCTGTGTCTGTGTAAGCACAGAGATGCTCCCTGTCCCTCTTTCTCCACCTAGACATTCACACACTGAAGTCTTTGTAGCATTCCCTGTCAGCCACTAACACAGTTGTATGGTACCAAAAGGGGAAATCACAGCGAGGAAACTGCTGCTCTCCGTCCATTCAGTCCTGGGACTCTCCTAGCATGTCAATGTAAAGACCTTATTCTGTTTGACTCCACAGATCACGCCAGTCAGCCATGCAATAAGATTACAGAAGCAGCAGCGCTTGTCAATCACACAGCAGGAGCTGCAGTGATACCCAACCCTCCTGGGCTCTCAGTGATGAAAAGGCAAAACATGTTTCTTCAAATTCCAATGAGATATGCAGACTTGTTGAAGTTTATACCTCAGAAAACACACATACACACACACAAAGGCATGAATATTAAAACATAATCTAAGCACAAGCTTGGTCATCTAAGGGCAGCGAAGTAGAAAGCAAAGATTGACATGCATCACTGTGCTATCTTTAATGTGCAGAAGTTGAGGGGAAAGTTATGTTTTGCCTCTGCAGGGTTTTTGCAAAAGTTCTCTCAAGTTTGTGCTTTCAACTGTTGCTGTGGCCCAATGGGGTGGGATCACACTGCGAGGCTCAAAAGCCCATCGCAGGCTCAGTTTGCCAAACTGAACTCCTGAAAATATTTGGATTCAACAAATCCCTGATGGTTTCATGCTATACCCAATTTTGCTGCAGTGTACTGGCTTTCAAGCCCTGTCCACAGGCTCAGTACTAGCAGTAGTCTTAGTGATTGACAGATTGATAAACAGCTTCTCCACAGGAGAAAGTCAGGTCAAAGGCAAATGTGTCTGCATGCTTTTATTCACATATGTTTACGTGCTTAATCCGAGGTGTTTAATAGTGGGCATTGCCCAGGTGTCTTTGGGCTCACACGCTCTCCTCCTCTACAGTGAGGGGTCAGTCTGAGCCCTCTGGATGCAGAAAGTGAGGAGAGTCAGAGTGTCTGCAGCTGTTCTTAAGCCCTGAACAAATAAGAGCACAGCTGAAAGCTGAGATGTTGTTTTACATTCGCATGAGTGTCTCTCATAAATCCCTCATACAAGTGCTGATCCTGATCTCCTTCATCCTCACTTTGTTTCAGTGCCCTCCCTGTCTTTCGGGGCTGCAGCAATAGAATATGATTTAGTGCTGTAGATACTGAGGATTCTGATGTATAAGCAGTTTGTGCTGAGTTGGTGAAATGGTCCAGGGTTAGAGCAGAAAGGATGGAGGTCACTGTCTGTTTTATTGAGCTCACAGCTCAAAGTCTTCTGCCTGTAACTCAAGACAAAGCCAGCTGAGTGGTGTGTGTTCGTGTGAATGAGCACCCGGCGGAGTTCCTCAAGGCGTGTGTGTGTGTTCACATGTGTTCGCTACATGTTTTATGGAACATGGCCTTTACACAGCTCTCCCAGATCACACACTGACCATAAATTACTGCGAGAAATATATCATGTATTTTATTTTTATTTCTTTATTTTTCATTTGAGTAGAAAATGTGATTCTTTTGTTTAGAAATCTGTTAATTTTCAACATTTGGGGGTGGGGCTTAGGACATATAACAAAATATTTACTTTGAAATAACAGACTGTGAATTTATATAATATTTATTATGCCAACAATTTCCACAGCCCAAAAGTGTTCTAGTGAAAGACATTGAACCCCAAATCTCAGGCCAGCTTACATGATGGTTTTCTGCCATTACTGTGTGAGTGTGTGTGAATGGGTAAATAAGAGGCACAAGGTAAAGTGCTGAATACTGTATAAATGCAGTTCATTATCGTCAGACGGA
>CAFUXE010000170.1:70662-101373 GCA_903364295.1 Serranus cabrilla | reverse complement strand
TAGGCAACAGGACTTGTAATTTGTCTGGGAAGACGTTTCGCCTCTTATCCAAGGGGCTTCATCACTTCGTACGCAAAAAGCCTCACCAGTCTGCACTCAATTTGGCCAGAACGTTCAGATGATGTATAACCTGGATGAATAAGAATATCCACAGGATCTGAAAGATGTGAACCTGACAATTAACTTGAGATGCAGCTCAAGCGTCAAATTTAGTCATAAATCTGTAATATTAATTGATGAATTAATTATCCTTAACTGCTAATCTGAATTTGGGTTGCAGGGGGTGTTGAGCCAATCCCAGCTGACATTGTGTGAGAGGCAGTGTACACCCTGGAAAGGACTCCTGACACATAGACACATAGAGGCAGACAACCATTCACGTTCCCATTCACTCCTACAGGCGATTTAGAATCAACAGCTAAACCTAAACTGCATGTCTTTGGACTGTGGGAGGAAGCCAGAGGACCTGGAGTGAACCCACACTGACACAGAACAACCATGCAAACTCCACACAGAAAAGTCAAACCGACTTACTGTGAGCCAAGAGTGCTACGGAGTAAAGGCACCTAATAATAGTTGTTTAGTGCTTCACTAATACACATCTTAACAATTACTATGTGACACTCATCACTGACTCTGCGCTACAGAGCTTTTTAGCTCCTTTCAGCTCACTGTTTTGGATTTACACTCATCATTTATCTTGGTTCACTGTCTTGACTCCCAACAGCACCTAATGAGCGTTACATTCCCAGCATCAATTAGCTGGCTTGTTAACATAGTGCAATGTCTGAAGAGACAAATATTTTTTCATGATTTGGTGACAACAAAACTGGAGTTAAAGGGGAGTAAATATTGGACTCCAAATGACTGCTATTTTTTTACTCTTTGTGATGGCAGAAAAAAATATGCTATGCCTGCCTTAACTACGTAAAGACAACAGTAAGTACAGTGAAGACCACATGAGCTTCAAACATAAAACACTCCTGACAGGTCATCCATCAGGATCAGTTCATTCCAGTCTGCTGCTGCTTTTCATTGTATTAATGTAATCAAGAACTAGTTAACCTTTAATCAAAGATTGTTTGGTTCCTGTGAATGATGCTATTGACCAACAGGATACTTTCCCCAAAAGATTGTGCATTACTACACGCAGTTAGCTCACCATTAAAACTAAGAGCTGGCATCTTTCCCACTCGGTGTTTCCATTCGTAATTGGAATCTATCAGAATTCAAACAGGCCTGCCATCATTAAAGAAAAGCTCTGGGGTAAATTTGGATGTAATTCATGTTTGTGTGACATTTCCAAGGCTCCATAAGTGAGCACAGCAGGGCTCCAGATAGATTTTCTCTTTGTTTCAAATGGCTGACAGGTTGTGAGAATAAATAGAGCAGACTCTACACCTCAGGAGATCACTGAGCCCTCTGGAGTCTCTGAAGCTAGTTTATCATTAATAAACACTTAGTAGTCCCCATTTCCCTCCGCACTTCCCTCTCTGCTTCTCAACCTCCATCTCTCCATCTGCACAGAACAAGACAAATCATTAACAGTGTCTTTGACATATGCATACAAGCTGAGAGAGAAAAAAAGGCACTTTACACTTCTATACTCCAAGAGCAACATTCACTCGACATACTGAACATTAGGAAGAATAATCTGCAAAAATCAGTCATTTAAATTAAGCCATTTAAACAAGGACAGAAAAGTTCCATTGTACGCGTTTAATACACAAAGACAAGTGCTTGACATAATGTATTACAAAAAATAAAACAAAAAGGCAAATTAAAAATTTGACCTTTTAATTGAAGGTATAAAAACCAAGAAATAAAAAGGTGAAGAGTGCAGAAGCTTCAGTCAATGGCAGTGGACAACAGATCAGTTTTAAACCTGGATTTAAAGATAAATAATGGTACACATCTTTACTGTTCTGGATGTTTGTTTTAGCTCTGCGGTGCAGAGTCAGAGTCACATGGGAAAAGACTGATACTGATGCTGCTGTAAAAAGTGAAGTCACTGTACAGAACTGCTTATATGTAAGTGTGATGCCTTCAGAATCAGCTGATACTGCTTTTTCTTTTTAATGTAATTCTCATCATCTATGTCCATTATGTGTGAGGGTGGTATCAGATAGTTTGGTAACTTGCTTCACCATCTGGGAACTACAGATGAGAAGAGTCTAGCTACTGACGTACTGTAGGTCCCTGTAGTGGCGGAAGTCAGACAACTTTCATTGGACTCGGAAATAACTCGATACCGACTCATCGCCCACAAACAAGCTTTACAGCAGCATCCTGAGCCAAATTAAGAATGATGCAATGAGAACAAAATTCAACCCTTTAGTTGCTTAACTGCCTGTGTGGCTAAAATGACAAACTATTCTTCTGCATACTGAGATGTATTTGTCAATTGCACCGAAACATTATGCCCCCTGCCAAACACTAATGTAGCTGCATTATCATCAAAAAATAAATACAAATTGTGTGATTATTCTTTAGGTATACACAATTTGCGCAAATTAGCACACAGCTCCAAACAAACAGCAGGGATTTACAGGTAACACTGATCCCTTAGCAAACCTGTTAAAATGACAACAAAGAATATGTCATTTGGAGACCTGTGAGAGGCTACTGACTACCATTTAGAGAGCATCACTGTGGAGTTCTTCTGAGGAGCACAATGATGACACATAGAATAGCACCCTAATGGCTCATCCTTGAAGCTGATTGAGAAAATATAATGGATGTGGGGAGCAGAGCAGCACTCGAACCTTTTCACAGCTGCGTCCAAAGCTGCCTCTTCAGGCCAAGCTCTCCACTCTATTGTCTGACGGACCTTCTGCTCTTGGCTGACCCGCCTGCCTTCACCTCTCACCTCCATCCATCACAGCTGCTGCCGTGTTCTGATAGACGGATGTTTCCTCCAGAGGAACAGTCTCTCTTCTTTCGCTCGCAGGTGATTTATTTGAGGTGGATAGTGGTAAATAACAGTGCTTTGAAACATTTTAAAGTCTAGCCCGTGCTGTTTTTTCACTGCTTGACAAAAGCAAACGGAGAAAAGATGGTTATGTAAAGAAATGAGAAAGGAAGGATGGGAGAAAGAAGAGAAGGAGGAGGAGGAGGAGAGTGAAAAGACAAGCGTTTCTGGCTGTGTGTCTGCCTCCAGCCCTGGGTACTGCTGGGTAATACAAACAGCGGAGATAAGCTATAAAAGTTAACATCCCCGTGCCTCGGTTTCCATTAGAAACACCTCTTTCATTGTGTTTCTAAAAGAATGGTCCTCATTAAAATTCATAGCACCACAGTTTGTCTGACAGATTTCCTCACAGAGCTTAAATACATTTGCAAAACACGGCACTTTTTAATGCCTTTACCACTATTGCAAATGGAGATATTGTGGATGGCTGTGGCACTGTGACATGGCTGAGACAAGAGCTACATTTCATTCACATTCAGGGACCACCAACAGCCTATCAGAGCCCAGTCCCGAGGTGGGCATCAATCATGGGATCCCGGGCTGTGCTGCCTTGTGTGCTTGCTCTTCTAAAGCAGAGGAAAAGGCTTTGACAAGGGCCCATTATTCAGCAGCTCATCTCCCGTCGCTTCACACATCACCTGTCAGTCCGTCGACTGGCTTCTTACCCAGAGGGTCGCCGTCGGTCATTAGTCACTTCACCAACATCAGAAATCACATCATTACAGCCGGCTCTAGACTGGGTTTTTACCAGTTTAACACAGTGCTATCACTCAGGAGCGGTAGACAGGAAAGCCGTTTTACATATGAATTCCGGACGATGTTGGGAGAATCAGAACCGGACATTTTCATCTTTACTGGAAACACTGTTTGGTTTCAGTGAGGGGTGGCACATGGGTAGAGTGTGCGGGATACTCCTCTTCTTCTGAAATGGAATTAGTCAGATATAACACTGACTTTGTGCCTGCAAGGTCCAGTCCAACTCTTTCAGACCTCTGTGTTCTCACAAACAGCTCCTCCTGGTAATCTCTAAATAAGTTCAGGGTTGCAGTGCATGAAGAGGCGAGAGAGAGTATCAATTAACACCACAGAAAACACTGGATTTTCCAGGTTGAACAAAGAACCTTTACGAATTACTACAACTAACTACCCTGAAAAGCACTTGTTTAATATCTCCTGTGGTTTTGGAGGAGTCTCGACAAACAACCTTGATGATGTCATCAGCTTCTGTTATACCTCTCTAATACCTATAACACCATAACAATAACAACAGCTATGATCTGTTGCCTCAGTGGCCAATGCTAGTTAAGTTTAGTCAACTAAAACTACTGGTTACAGTTTGGCAAAGATAATGGTTTTGGTTAACGACCTGAACCCCAAACTCGTCGACGGGTTTCAAAGGTATGTTTTCTTAAAAAGAAATAATCACCAAAAATACAATGATCATTATAGAAGGAAACTGTGAAAACAGGCATAATAGTTTGCATTTTCCAACAGTCCTTGAATGGATCGTTTCCATTGAGTAACCAAAAAGAAGTTTAAATTGTGGTAATGATTTTGATGATGATGTGATGTGATTCTACATGTTTCATTTAAAACATCACCAAAAATAAACAGCTGACACAAAGTAGATCCTGTTTAAAACATTAAACTCCGCCTGCCTTGATTGATTCTGCTGAGATAAACGGTCACGTGACAAATAGTCACTTCTTGTCAGGAGAGGACAGGAGAGTTAGTAAGTACAGTCTTTAAAAATGCAAATAGTTGATTATGTATAAAATGTCCAACCCCCTTTTTTTTCCAACATTTGTGACACCTGGAATTTTATTCCAATTTTAAAAAAAAAATGTATCAAAGAAATTAAACTTGCACTTCTTGTTATTGTATGATGTATGCCAGTATAATGTTATACTACATTTTGGAGTTGTTCTAACTTCTAGAAGTGATTGTGCTGATTCCGTAGAGGTGAAGGACTTATATATTACAATGTAAAACAAATTGTGAAGGGGCAAAAAGCGCTCTGAAACTGCCTGAGGTTCAGCGGGTTAAACAAAACAGACGCTGACTGTTACTAAGTGACAGGATGAGAGCAGTCTGTGGGGTCCAAGTCAGGCACGCAGTACACTCCACCTCCACCTCCTTCCTCACACCGTCTACATAGGAGCTGTAGCATGACTGGCATGTTAGCAGAGCAGCAGCACACAATCAAGGTAGTTCTGCACGTGAAATAGAAGAATATTGATTTGAAGCATTAAAATGTTTCTGGAAATGGAGTGCGAAGGAATGCAGGACTGTTAAGACAGCTGAACTGATTCTAATAGAAGTTTATCTTTATTGAAACGCTATAAGAGGTTTCCCAGCTCTTTAATGATGGTGAGCTTTAAAAAAAAAAAAAATCTAAATACAGGGTTTTTAAAGCACTTGAACCAACAGCCGGTGCATAATTTTTCTCCACACTCTGAACTCTTCATTACTTTTATGAATACATCTTAATTTTTCTGTGTGTATCTGCTCAGAATTTTCAGTTAAAAGCTGGTTGACTATAGAAAATCCAGTGCTATGTAGATCGATACAGCAACAGATATGTCATTAATCAACCCATGACCATTATGGACAACATTATCTTTCCAATATCTGATATGTGCATGTATACAGGTTATGGCTCTTTGTTGTTAGTATGCACACAGCCAGTGTTCTGTGGTCTGCAGTCTAGCTTGCTGTCTGTGCGGCCGTCTGCAGGATTAGTAAGCAAGCAGCAGCAGCAGCAGACAAGCAAAGCCACAAGGGATATGGGGGGAATGACACGGAGATGATGAGGAGGGTGTGCACAAAGGCGGTTTTTACAACAAAAAAAAAATGTGTGAAGACTGCAGCAGTAAGGATGGGTGAAAAGGTGGAATTCAAATGGCATTTGTGATAAGGTGACATTTAGAGAAATCTCAACTCCATCTTCTTTTAAAGCAAAGGTCTTATCTTGATCTCAGAAAAACAGACCTGGCTGTCGCTTATACGTTGTAGTGGTGAGGGAATATACAGTACAGCGGCATATGAGACAAGAGAAGTTATTTTATAATCACAGCTCACACCGCCCGAGGGCTGTTATGAAGCCAGAATTTACTTTCCACACTTTGTTGTGTGTCTGTACTTTTTTAGTGTGAAATAACTCTATAATATAAACTCGTATTTACACATAGTGATTGGTGGGTGTAATGATTAACAAGTTAACTAGAGGTCATAGTTCACCCGCCTATTTATTAGGACAACATCATTGATGAGAGGTTACAGTTACCATGGAGAAACATGCAATCAGCTGGTGTTTCTCTCCCTTTCACCACCCATAGCCTCGGCCTGCAGACAGGGCATGTGCAGTGTGGGAAGGAGGATCTCAGCTGTTCATCCTGGGGAACTCCTCTCCCCTCCCGTTCCGGTCCTAGGTGAGCCTCAATACTTCCCCAGACCTCCCTTTCCTTTTGGCTGCCATTACCCAAACTAAGCTCATTTGTCCCCCCCAATAGACCCATGATCTGCCTTTTGTTCGGGCCCCAACCTCCTATTCATGTCCTCCAGGAGAGCAGACAAAAGAGGAAAAGACACAGGCCTGAACCCTTTGCCCAGACAGACTGTGGTAAAGCGACCATAAAGAGATGCTGGGCTTGAATAGAGCTCTCTAGCTTTAATTATGGGCTGTGTCTGTGAGGATGTCCTCCCCTGTCCATATCTGCAGAGTGTTTTGACAGACGCTTCAGTTAGTGCATCTTCAAACTTTCTTACCTTATGTCATAAACTACATAATGCAATGCAACTAAAGAAAAGAGACCCGATAAAACTAAGACGGCAAACACATCAATTTGACAACTCATATGCGGCACAAGAAACATGATGCAAATGTAAAAAAAAACGAATCCAGGACATTGCAAATACAGATAAGTGCTACAAAAAGAGATAACACACTCAAATGAAGCATTGCAAGCTGTAGAGAAAAACAAAACTGAGCTAAGTTTTCATTGTATATCAATACTGCACTGCATAATACACCAAGCCTGCAGGAAATGCAAGGCACTGTGAAGGGATTTCGGTGAAGTGGATGCAGAAGGTCACCTGGGATCAGAGTGTTAGATACTCATTTTAGTCACACTTATCGTATCGTAATAACAAGATATTAGGGGTAAAAGACAAAGAGGGAATAATCAAGTAACAGCATGTAATAACCAGGCAAAACAAGTTAGTAACAGTATAGTTATTTCTGGTAACAATATGGTTATCCCTCCATCCATCCATCCATTTATCTTCTTCCACTTATCCTGGACAGGGTCGCGGGGGCAGCTGGCTAAGTGTTCCAGCCGTCCCTCTCCACAGCCACAACGTCCAGCTACAGTAGCCTGAGGCGTTCCCAGGCCAGGCGAGAGATATAATCCCTCCAGTGTGTTCTGGGTCTTTCCCGAGGCCTCTTACCAGTTGGACGTGCCTGAAACACGTCTAACAGGCGGCGCCCAGGAGGCATCCTTACCAGATGCCCAAACCACCCAGCTGGCTCCTTTCCACACCAAGGAGCAGCGGCTCTAGTCTGAGTTCCTCCGGATGTCTGAGCTCCTCACCATATCTCTAAGGCTGAGCACAGCCTCCCTACGGAGGAAACTAATTTCAGCCGCTTGTATCTGCGATCTCATTCTTTCGGTCACTACCCAAAGCTCATGACCATAGGTGAGCGTTGGAAAAATAGATGGACTGGTAAATCGCTCCTTCTTCACCACAACGGCCCGGGAAAACGCCCGCATCACTGCTGATGCTGCACCAAACCATCTGTCCATCTCACACTCTGTTCCCCAAGATACTTTAACTCCTTTACTTAGGGCAGTAACTCACTGCAGACCGAGAGGGGGCATTAAACAATGGTCTTAAACTCAGCTGTAAACCGCCCCGGTGCATGCTGGAGGTTCCAGTCTGATGAAACCAAAAATGGTGACCCATTCGCAATAAATAGTTGTATCAGTGCAATATTTAAAAAAAATTATTATATTGACCTTAATCGCCTAATAATAATGAGGTAATACAGATTGATGTTTTCAGTATTATAGGTTATCAATTCTTGGAAGTCAAACTTGGTAATAATTATCCCATATTTTCAAAGTCATTCCTTTAAATTTCAAGGTAAACTTACCTTGTATAATAACCATGAATCAGGACCACTTCTATACCACGCATCTATTTTCATGATTATATCAGATTAATCTAAACAGGGGCCACAGTGGTCCCTGGGAAAGACTTTTTGTATAGTATTCAGGAACCAGGGCTCAGCTAACACATACATATTTTATATTTCAAACTTCAAAGCAAGGCGTTTATGAACATGTGTTGTTATTTTGATATACATAACATAAATGGATGTGACTATAAATATACATTGAATTTGAATAATGCTCTTGCACTTTACATACAGGGCCACCGTAGGAGACAGTGATGAGTGTGTGAGCTCTGTGTTTGTATGCTGAGAAAGCAGGATGAAGGGATTTAAATTCTTTTTGCCACAGTGCAACTTGCTTCTCATAGTGAAATATCAGCTCTGGATCCTTGTTGTCAGATTGAATCCTGCAGCTTACGCTTCTGTTATGGTTTGCGGCACAAATCGCATCATATTTAGACCATAAGCTATATTACTGTAGCTCAGGCTTTATAGGCTTGTAGGAATACTGTGAACTCCCCGACATGTTAATCTACAAAGCAATAAAGTCTGACATATACAGTAGCTCTGTATCTGTCTCCACCTGTGTGATGTTAAATATGAGCTTGGGTTCAGCTCGGAGACAACAGGAGGGATCTGCCATAGTGTTCTATAGGGGCTGCACGGCTTAAAATAGAAGAGATAAGGACCAAGTCTCAGGAGGCATCCATGCTGTTACATATTATTACAAAAAATGGTGTGGGCTGATATGTGTTCCACGTAGAGAATAGTAAACTGAAAATGAGAGGCTTTAAAATGACATATCCATTATCTCCCAAAGATAATGCCTGCACTTAAAAAATAATGTTGGCATAGATGAAACCAACAGCAACAAGTAAATAAGAGCCTGGTGCGGCTCTTTTATCATACACAGCTTCCTATTTTATATCAAAGTAATGTTAAAAGAAAATGTAGCAATTAGCAGTGTATGAAATGAACTCTGAGTGTCGTCAAGAATGACAAGAGGCTCAAAGTCTGCCCATAGGAAATAAACTAATGAGTGAAACAATAAGCTGTTTCATAAACTAGTGAAGTAAATTCTCCTCTAACACCAGCACCATTCTCACTTATGAATTTCATAAACAAAATGCATTACCTGCCCTTTCTAATGAGATCTTATTATATCGAGGGATTGTGTATTGTAAATTGCCAGTGAGAGATGGAGATTTTTTTCCCCATTCTATAGTTTGCAATGTAAATTTGAAACGCAGGGGTGCCATGAAAACCACCACAGGCCACACCAACCCTGCACAGATTCTGTAAGCACACCCCCAGACGCCAATTGACACATTCAGAGCTCAAAATAACTATAAACCTCTGCAGGCTTACCACTAACAGGTATTCCAATGCTTACTGTGCCATGTTTACTGACGGAGCTGTGCTGACATGTATGCAACCTTATGCACATAGTCAAATACACATTTGATGAATGTCATTTTAATTGCAAGATTAATTAATTATTTAATTTATTTGCAAACACTTATCCTAACCTGGGCCACACTGGACTGGAGCCAATCCCAGCTGATATTTGGTGAGAGGCAGGCTACACTCTGGACTAGGGCTGTAACGATTCATCGAGTTACTCGATTACAAAAATTGGTCGAGGCAAAGCTCTGCCTCGAAGCGTCGTTAAATTCCGATGACGCGCAGCGATCTGATTGTTTCACACGGACCGTTGTTAAGGGAGCACACATTCAAACATTCTGAACTTAATTGGCGCGATGGCGGAGAGTCGGAGAAAAGACAGAAAATATCAAAAGTTTGGGATCATTACACACTAAACACCGAAGGCAACAAGGTGTTTAGTGTGTGTTCAGCATCTGAACCGTAAACATCCACATTATGCGGTTCCGCCAAGCGGCGCTGAAGGTAACGTAGCCTGTTTACATTGATGGTCGCTGATTTTAATCACATAGCCGACTGTATTTATAACGATGTTTTGATGCGGTTTGACTTGATATGATGTTTAGCGTTGATGTGTTTAATTAGTAAACTTGTTCATGTTCAATTGCAAGTATAGACGAACAAAAGAACCTCTTCACACGCACGCATGCACCCTAATCTTGTCTCTCACTCTCCGTCACGCACAGCATGCGTGCACACATACACAAACACACACGCACAGACAAGTTGCTAGGTTACCATACCAAATAGGCCTCCCAGAGAATATTATTTGTTAGTAGCCTAATGGTAAATGCTGCAGTTGTAGAAATCTACATAAAACAGATATTTACTTTGATGTCAGTGCTACATTACAGCATGACAATAATAATAATATTCAGTGTTACATGTTACACATGTTTTACAGTACGTTCACTTAACTGTACTAAATGTTTACATTGCAATAAATAGGCTTAGTTTTGCAGCCAAATGTTGGGAGTTTTCTGTTTTTTAATAAATAAAAGCCAATTGCTTGAACATTTAACAACCACATCATTTTCGTTATGCATTATTTGTTTTGGTTGTTTAAAAATGCAAAAAAAAAGAAATCCGATTAATCGATCGATAAAGTGCTAGATTAATCGATTCCAAAAAGAATCGATAGCTACAGCCCTACTCTGGACAGGTCTCCAGACTATCACAGGGCTGACACATAGAGACAGACAACCATTCACGCTCTCATTCACTCCTACAGTCAATTTAGAGTCACCAATTAAACCTAAGCTGCATGTTTTGGACTGTGGGAGGAAACCAGAGGACACAAAGAGAACTCACACTGACACATGGAGAACATGCAAGCTGGATTTGAACATGAGACCCTCTTGCTGTGAGGCAAAAACCACTACACACCCATGTAGCCGATGGTAAAATATGCAAATAGAATCTAAACTTTTAGAAATACCTCAACATGAATATACATTAATAAAACAGCATTCAGTGGTCCTTAGCAGGAAATCTGTATGTGTACAGCTCGACTTCACATTTGGCAGGTGTGTTGTTGGAGCCTAGTGTTGTGCGTTGTTAAATTTAGTGCAATTTGGACATGGGATGCATTCAATATGAATGCACTTTGAATAAACAGCGCTCTGTGTAGCAGTGGAGGAGGGCTGCAGGGCTCTTTTGGTGGATGTACTAACGTCACATCGCTGCAGGAAACCAAAGTTATAACCAAACTCTCCGTATGTTTCCCTGAAGTTCACGACCACAAGCAGATAGCCTGCAGCCACTCTCTGCCTACTAATGGCACGCAGTAAAAGTCCTGCATTCAAGTGGTTAAAGTGAAAAGTGAAGGAGAAGCATTTTCAGCACTATACTTCAACTTACCGGTACCTAATGTCTGTTCAAGGTGCGGCTCTCGGTGTTATTATAATGCTGAACCTGCATGTATTGCACACGTGTTTCAGACTGTGGGTGGCTCTATGAGGCAGCAGGACCCAAGGAAACACAGTGTTGAGCGTGAAGTTGTTTAGAAAATAGTTTTCTAAGAACTAAAAAAGTTTTTTTTTAACAGTCTTGGCGCTAGTTTATTCTAAAGAAAAATACAAAAAGCATGCTGTGCATTAACATACTGATGCTCACAGCTTCATGTTTGGTTCTGTCACACTGTGTAGATGATGCTCTGCATTAGAGTTGCCTTAAACAGAAGCATGAGGTACTGTAGTGTGCCCTTCACAATATCTTCAATTTGCAGGTGCTCCAGGAAGACACAGGAGTATAAAGATGATAGTCTTGTAACCTGGGAAACGTGGGTGTCCCATTGGGTTTGTGCGGCATTGCTCTCTCCCTGTCACTCCTGGGGGAGGTCAGGTCTCAGGGGTCAGTTCACCCGGGAGGTCTCCAGCTCTGGACATATTCTGCTCTGTGCTGTTTGCGCTTTCGTTTTATTTAAAGTGGTATTTGTCCCAAGCTGAACCGCATTCCTTCATCCAGCCCTTTAAACTAAACAGGATGATTGCATGATTTGAACTTTTAGCATTGGCTGTCTTTAGCTCTGTCAGGTTCCTGCTAAATATGTTCTCATTCAAGCTAAAACCCAGGGTCTTTTGTGGACAGCCAGTCAGGAGGAAATGGTTTACTTGTCTTTGCATGTTCTGTTTATTTATAGAGGGATGTTGGTGTTCAGTGGTTAAAAGGGCCATTTATTATAAAAAGACAAATATACATCATTGTGTTATGGTGGAATATGTAAGGGGTTGCTGTTTATTGTGTAACATGTGGCCTCTAAGTGTGTGTGAACCGAATTAATTGTCTTGTGTATTAAAGAGAGTAAAAGTATGTGGGTGTCACGCAGACAGGTGTTAGTCAGAGGGAACTGGGCGCCAACTGTAGCAACACAAAAGGTAAATGGTTATAAGGTCAAAGGTCAGGGACCACAGCACAGACACAAGCTCCTGACACTGTGTTAAAAACATTTATTGGCCATTTCTACAGATGGGTGCAGCCATTATGGCTGTGTGTGGTCTGAAACAACAACTGCTTTGCATCTATTGGTCTCATACAAACATTATTTATGGCAGGTTTTTCATCTTTAAAGGAACAGTCTGATGATCTGCTCTCTTTCTGACTTGGAGTCAGGGAGAAGACAGCATGAAGATGGGAAATAACACACCACATGTATGGAGCGAGACAGAAATATAAAATGTCAACCTGTAGTTTTAGGGGGAGTTTGCTGTTTATCCAGTTTATCTCTGAAGCATTTCTGGCTGTAGTCTTATCTAGTAGATAGTCAGTCAGTTCTACATGTGCTCACTCCAAACCTGTGTACTTCACTCGATGTGACTGCCCCGGTGCTGCTGATGCCAGCTCTTGTACATTTTCACTGCCCTGGTTACTACCAGTATGTGGTGAACTGGTACCTGTATCTGTATTGTTTAGAAATGAGACCCAGCACCATAAGTCTTATGATGCCTCTGTCACTGTTTCCTGCTGTTGTTCACCTAGAAGTAGGTCCAGTATGTAATGCACACACATCACAATATATAGGTCAAACCCAGTGACTGTATAAAGATGGAAGACTTGTCTCCATTTGCTGTCACTTTACAACAGTGAGGCCTAAATATCCAGAAACAGACGCTGCCATCTTGTTCTGATGATGTCACAAAGAGCCAGACTCCAGACTGTGCAGTCGTGAGTGGAGCCACAGTTGAGTTCCTGACCAAACACCCGTCTGACCAGTCATTTACAGCCGCCAATCATAATGTTACCGAACCAGTTTTTAACATCAAATGATGAATTAAAAGCAAACTTGAACACACAACCCAAGTTTACAGAAATCATCTTTGGGAAAAATGTATTCGACCCCTATTCTGAGTTTTTACTTTAACTTATGGCCCATTCACTAACATGGAAGGGTGGGATTCATGTTGTCCATCTTTAAATCAAGACTATGGTCAGTTCGTATGCACACTTCCACCTGGTTAGCCATTTCCCTTTCCTCCAGTCTGTGCTAAGCTTACGTATTCTTGTCTCCAGCTCTGACATACATCTTCTCATCTCACTCAGAGCCAATTGGTTGTTGGAGTCTTGACTTGTTTTTCCAGTCAGTCTCTACCCACTGACCTTCACAACTCAAGCCTGTTTCTCTGACCTCTAAACTACAATACCTCTTAGATTAGACAATTTCTTTTACAAATATGATGCAAATGGTTATGCAAACAGCTGCAGAAAAGCATGTGCCTGCATGTCTTATGGAAGCTATGATGGGGGCCATCTTTTCCCTGCGTTATGAATTATGGATCACTGCTAATAGGCTCTTTCTCCCTTGTTTAACTTATTCTGGCCACAGTCTTGTCGCTGATGGCTGCTTCTACCTAAGAACTCATCACCTACATTATGCTTCCCACCACTGTGTTATTGTCATATTATTGCATTACAGAGGCAGGGGCTTCAGTAGCTTTGGGAAGAGGAGGCAGACTGGATCTTAGTCCAAGTGACCCTCCCTGAGGACTTAACCCACACCGGCCCACCTCCATGCTGCATAATGGATGAAGGACAGACAATTGGGAGGGAGGGGAAGGAAAGGGAGCGGGGCCCTTATTACCTTGTGATTCATTTTTAATGAGGTAAACAGGTCTTTCCAGGTCACCTGCAAGCTCACACACACCCATGGCGGGTGGTGTGTCTTCTCCATTGCTGCCTTATTGCTGCCCGCTTTGACATCTTCCATGGCTGCAGGGGCTCCATAGTATAATTAGGTCTCACTGTCATTGACAGAACGTGTCTCACTTCCCACAGAGTCCCTTTCCTTCCCTTCAAGTTAGATGCCACCAATTAGACAGTAGCAGAAGACCTTATTATAAGTGCTCTAGGCAACCTTTGCCTCACTTTTTCTCTCGCTGCCACTAGATCAAGTTTTCCAGCAGTGGGTTATTCACTGAGTACCAACAGCACAATTAAGATGATTCCATTTGCACTTTGCAGCTGCTAAACTGAGTTTTTAATAGGTTGTGTCGAGAAAAAACTGTTTTGAAACGTCAGTGCTGTAAGACGTAGCGCAGGTAGTTGTTCTCTCTGTGCTTGGCATGTTATTGCAGCTTTTTCTGTCTATGTATATGTTAAATGACAGCCGATAAAACTGAACATTGTTGTGTTCTAATGGAAATAAAATGGGCTCCCTCATGCAGACGCCTGCTTCCACAGCAGCAGAAATTGGATGACAGGCGAGGATGCACGTACGAGGTGTCATCTGGGAAATCAAACCCGCTCAGTTCACTTGCTCTGAAAGTCGGTGAACAGGTACGCCTTCGCAAACAGGGAGGTGGAGAACTCCCACAGCAATTCTCTGAGAAGCCTGGCGAGGCTGTGAAGGAAGGAAGGAGAGAGAGAGAGAGAGAGAGAGTGCGACAGGAAGGTGAAAACAGGAACAGATGGAGAGACGCAGGGAATCTACATTTACAGTCATTTAAAGCAGGCGCTATACATAGCCAAGCTTTCAACCCATCATCTCATCTAAATGATATCATTACAGCCAGAAGTCATTAAAAAAGATCTATGCCCCCAGACTGTATAGATTTCCTCCCTCTCTCTTGGGAGCAGGGATGAAAATGAATTTAGGACCCCTTAAGTCATTGAATTTGCTTTATATCAGCCGATAGCCGTGCTACATATGTGCCATTGTGCTGTATATAGGATTAGAGAGGATCTTTTCTGCCTGACTGGCTACCGGCTCTCAGCAACAAGATGAGGATCATTTCCCCTGCTGAGAAAACCTCCACTCAGCCGCGGCACACACACCACACCCATGTTCGCTATACTACCAATCTTTATCAACACGTGGGGCATTTGAGATTCGAAAAAGAATATTTCCCCAAAGGCTTTTTCATATCAAGTTAGAAAATATTGATTTATTTAGCTTCAAAATGACTTGTTTCCCTGGGCCTGGGCCATTAGCACGTTTGCTCAAGAAAAAAGATACACTGAGCAAAAAAAAGAAAAGCTGTATTGGTGAAGGTCTTTATCATTCCCCACCAGCAGCAGCAGCAGTATGTATGATCAGTCTGAGGGGTCATATTCTGACTTAATGAGTGTCACGCCATCCTCCACGCTGGCTCTCATGGAAGACCTTTTGATGCACATTTCTCTGCTCTTTCAAGTTTGCCTTTTTCCCCCCAGATTGAGGGGTCGATAGGAGCTGGGTGGTGCGGGTTCCTCCTGAGCTCTTTGTTCCTGTGTTTATTTGAGGCAGTTTTTGCCTGTTTACATCATGGTCTTGAGTGCAGAACGCCTGGTAATTGCAACCAGCATATGGTATCCTGAGCAAATTCTAATCAAGAGATGGTTACTGACACGAGTGTTTGATCCAGCGTTTCAGGTTTCCACTTGGTGGTTGCCACCTGAGCAGCTGAATAGATGAGTCACACACATTTCAGGTCACTGACTGCAAAACAAGCATGCAATTTCCAGAATATAACGTCCAACTCTAATACTAGTCCAAAAGATCTATTATTAAATATTGAATATTAAACTCCATCTTTGATAGGTTTGAAGGTGGACATTGTGTCAGATATCACATTCTGTGCATTTGCTTTATGTAACTGCTTTTCTGTGCAGTAGTTACTAAATGTATTGATATCTAGCAGTAGTAGTAACTCTAGTTGTAACTGTAATTGGCAGACTACACTGTGGACCCACGCACACAGGATTCACAGT
This sequence comes from Serranus cabrilla, assembly GCA_903364295.1. Taxonomy (NCBI): domain Eukaryota; kingdom Metazoa; phylum Chordata; class Actinopteri; order Perciformes; family Serranidae; genus Serranus; species Serranus cabrilla. The sequence continues at coordinate 85,099 of CAFUXE010000170.1, read as the reverse complement.
GCCAGACATTTAAATAGGAGTGATGTCATTGTTGACTGTCTTCTGTATGCTGACTGAACACTATGTGGCATGATACACAGTCACAACCAGCATTGTATCATAGTGGATTTCTCAACAAATTTTTACTATTTTTTGGAATTCGTTGTATCTGGGTCAAGTCATGGCAAGAGTTGAGGAAGTAGCCTACATGATCAGTTTGTGGTGTAAACCTGGATGAGATGGTGCATTTTGTCAAGTGTGTCAGTCTGTCCGCAGCTAATCTCTCATACTATTGGATCAATCAGCTGAATTCTTTTGTGCACATATCCGACTGTACGCTCACTGACCTCTGATATTTGCAGTGAAACCTGTTTCATTTACTGCTGACTCCACAATCCTTCAACTGCCTCAGTCCTGAACACAAGTCTTACCTATTTTGGCTCATAAAACTTTATTTTCAGTATTGATTTTGGCTTTCTACAATGATAAAAACGAGTTAATTGAACTATAGCTGTGCCACATTCAGTTTCAGTAGTACTCTTTCTCTACTCTACACCTTTGTCCTGTACAGTGGCGTACTTCCCCTCTCCCATTAGCTCCATGATGCTGTGGGGAGCACTGCTGATGTTACCATGTGTCTGTGATAGTCATGACGTTGCAGTCCATAATCAATTTCTAAGTGGTTAGCACTCTTGCCTCACAGCAAGAGGGTTGTGGGTTCGATCCCCGCCCGTGGCCCTTCTGTGTGGAGTTTGCATGTTCTCCCTGTATGTGCGTGGGTTCTCTCCGGGTACTCCAGCTTCCTCCCACAGTCCAAAAAAATGCAGCTTAGGTTTAATTGGTGACTCTAAATTGCCCGTAGGTGTGAGTGAGCGTGTGAATGGTTGTCTGTCTCTATGTGTCAGCCCTGTGATAGACTGGCGTCCTGTCCAGGGTGTACCCGCCTCCCGCCCAATGCAGCTGGGATGGGCTCCAGCCCCCCTTGACCCGGGTTCGGATAAGTGGTTACGGATAATGAATGAATGATCTGAAACTACCTCAGCTGATGTTAGCTCTGCTCACTACTTGAGAGAGTTGATGGTGTGACAGTCATTCAGTCTTTGTTTCTATAAAAGAAATACATGTGAAATGCTTTCCATGGCCATTAAAAGTGGTAATTTTGAGTCTGAAAACACAATAAATATTCATGATGTTGTGAGTCAAAGTTGGGTGCTGGTGTATTGCCAGTGTTGTGAGCTCCTCTCTTTGTCTGGCTCCCTAAACACTGGCTGTTATTAACGTCCATTATCAAAGGCAGACTCTATGTAGATAAATAGGCAGCAGCAACAATAGATCAGAAATAGCTATAAGCAAATTGGCATCTGCAGTCCCCAAGTGGGAGTCAACAGTAGCAGTTAATTCTGATAAATAGATACATTCTATTAAAATTAAACTCATAATCTATATTTTAAAACAGTCTGTCCATACCACGATACAACTACACCCAGAATGTCAGTCCATTAACAAAACTTCGAGAAAAAGAAAATCTGTTCATTTGATTAGTTTGATTCTTTAGTTAAACACATAGTACTACACTTCTGCTATACATCACTAGGATTTCTGAGGATTTGTATTGTACACTTGTCCTTTATCCAACCATTTTTAACTGCAGATTTAAAGTTTTTAAGGGAACTGTAGGGGCAACACTTTGGAAGATCCTGCACTATAAACAGACATAGACCAACAATAAAATAAAAAAGTCAGAAAACAGGCTTTCATTGAGAACAACAGAAAATAGCAGCATTGATCATTTTACGATACATTGAGTGTTTGTCTCTTTCCTCCCTGTTCACTGCTTTCAACTTCTTAAATGCTATGTTAATGCAGGCCCTGCATTCACTCATATCTTGCTCTCCATTGGCTTGCCTGCTGCAATTTGCAGCTAATGGTCCCCCCCCCCTCCATCAACCCCCTTTCCTTTCCGACTCTCTTTCTCTCAGTCACTCTCTCTCTCTCTCTCTCTCTCTCTTTCCAGCCTTGAGGCGTCCCGTTTCAACTCCTTCGCTTTCAGTCACAATGCTGTGGAGAGGGTGAATGGGTGGGGGGCATTTCAGAGAGCAGGAGGTGGGAGTGGAGTCTGACCGCAGAGGGTCTACTGTTTAAGAGAAAGGAACTCTCTCACTCTCTCTCCCTCTCCTCACTGGCTGCACAACATCAGCCGGCTCTCTAGGTAGACTCGAGTAAACACTGAGAGAGAACAGAGAGAAGAGGGAAGATGACAGAGCTGTCAGCGCTCTGAATGATACAAACTGCTGAGAACATTAGTCAGGCTGGCTGATAAGACGCTCTTCAGCTCTTCTGCCTACGTTTTCTAATCAGTGGAGAAGCTGTGAGCATTGTGTGTGAGGTAAGTCACCTTCTTTACCTGCATGGAGCCGCTGTGTGTTTGAATGGGAGCACAATGAATGGGGCTGATTGCTTCAATTAAGATCATTTGGAAAAATGCTTGTTAACTTTCTCATTCTCTCAGTTTTTTTTTCCCACTTTAAAATAAGTTGATATTTAAACTTTGTGATACATTTATTTCTGTTTAAGTCATTTTTATGAAATGCACTGCAGTGCTTTAAATAAGGACGTGAGCATTTTTTCTGTCAATTATAATTTTTTAATCTACAAAACATCAAAATGTAATCAAAATGCTAATCTAAAGTTCTGAGAATGCCATTTTCAAATTGCTTATTTTTTTCCATTTCGATGACAAAAAATCCTCAATCAATATTTGACATTTGTGCTTAATGAATGACTCAAATTATGAAGTGATTATCAACATTGTTTAAATTTTTAGTCAAATAGTCAACAAACCATTTCATAGCTAACACACTGTGTCCCCTCCAGTCAATCATGCGGACAATTTTGAATATAAAACGCTATCTCCATTCATCAAAGCAGATTCTGTAATTCATCCTTGTTTTACAAGCAGGACTTCAGAGGTTAGCTTCATTTGTCTCTTTACTGAATGCACCGGGGTGCCAATTATGTTTTACTGTGAAAGTTTTTCTTCTTGCTGGCTATTTCCTTTTCTTTTTTTTTTTACCAGAGCAAGTACGTAGTAAGATTTGTGTCTTTAGAGATGGAAGTCTGTGATGAGATGCTCACTTATCCTGCTTGCATTAAGGATGCTGATAGGATAGCAGAGCAGGGATGGGTATGGTTAGTGTGTGTATGTCAGTATGCATGTATGTATGTATGTATGAATGTGTGTGTGCTGCTTGCCGGAGTATCTCCAGCTGTACACTTTATGGTTGCCAGCAGACAGTAGGCTTGTGTAACCCAGGAGACAGACAGCTGCTCTGTATTAAAAGCTGCTAGTTGGTTCCTCTCCCAGATCTCCAGCATACACACTGCCGGCGGTAAAGTGGCAGCTTCACTGACACACACACACACAAACACACACACGCACACACACCATGTGCTTCCCAGTCCCCAATCTTGAGGTCAGCTTCATTTGTTTGTCAGTTGAGTCCCACACAGAGATTGCAGAGAGAACAACTGACAATATGAAACTAAGGATGTTTAATGGATTAGTAAATCAGCTGCTATTCACTGATATGTGTGTGTGTGTGGCTGCTGATATATCATTTCTGGATTGCTGCCAAGTTGTTCTGCCATTCAGTTTTGTAAATCATATTGGAACTGATAAAGCGAGCTGATGTCACTTTTGCTAAACAGCGGCCTCTGTGGCCACAGGTGTTTATTCCAGGTTAATAGTTTATGGCAAATATAGCGTAACAGTAGCACAAGTAAAGATGAGTCGTAACTTACGTCACTGAGCCTGAGACCTGACTCAGGAGTGTCAGTTTCCCTGAACTCAACCTCCATAAGCTCCTGCTTGTACCAGACCAAGTGAGACTGGAGCAGCCCTGAATGTGTTCAGCTGTGTTTTACTGCTCATGAACGTGCTGTTTCTGCATCAAATCCTTGTGTTTCCAGAGTGAGCATTCTTCCAAATGTGTATGTAGACCACAGTGGTATTCTCCACCGAAAGCCACTGGATCTTTATGTAAGTTAGCAGCTCTTTCGGGCAGAGTAATGCAGGATTTAGTTCAGGCTTCACAGATTTACACTGTATACCCCTGAAGCTGTTTGCAGAAATCATAACCTCGTGGTGCCTGATATCAGAAGCCCTACAGTCTGTATGTCTTGGTGAGAGAGGCTTAGAGTGAGGGAGAGAGGTAAACGTGTAGTCAGAGAGGAGGAGAGAAGTGGGTGTGTATGGAGACATGAGGTGGGCTGTGATGGAGGAGACCCACAGGATACCAGGGCAGCGTCTGCTGGATGGTAATTGTGTATGATGAGGGGATGCAAACACAATGAAGGATGAGTTTCAGTAGCTGTGACTTCATGTTCTATCTTTTCATCTGAAATATCTCTTGGCAGATCCGTGTCTAATTTTGATTTATTTCACAACTTAAAGATATCCAAACATGAGATTCAGCTCACATATTGACTATTCTGCAGATCTGCTGGTTCATAAATGTTTCATGATGCTTCGGCTACACGTATCAGCAGCCACTGACAGTGACATTCGGCATGACGATGAGTGGGAAAAGGGCCTTTGTTTGGACAGCTGTTAGCTCCCAACAAAGCTCTGTGAGAGGGTGACTGTCTTTAACCCCACTTAGCTCCTCCACTGGTGATTGAAAGCAAACAGTAATCGTGGGGATTCCAGATGACACACACTGGGTGAGACTCAGGAGAGATGCAGAGATGTTTTGGTTGGAGGAGACAGACATCATCTTTTATTTAGGCTGGTCCAGCCTCTCATTGTCACCTCCTCTCCTGCCTGTCCCTCCGTCTGTCCTTCACTGTTACTCAGGGGTCTCAAACTGATCCAGGAAAGGGCCGCTGTGACTGCAGGTTTTTGTCCCCACCAAGCAGAAGCACACCAGGAATCGAACTATTAAAATCACCTGCACTGTCTTCACTAAGTTGTTTAATTGTATCACCCGTGCTCCTGCTTGGTTGGAACAAAAACCTGCAGCCACAGCGGCCCTCTCCTGGATCAGTTTGAGGCCCTTGCTGTCACTGGTTCCTTGTGAAAACCAGTTCTGTCTTTAAATATTGTGGTGTTTAGCCAGATTTCACATAACTTATGAGTACATCTTTGGATAATTTCACCTGGACTGTGCTGCCCAGTTTATGTGCTGTAAGCTGTTGTCCAGATGGTTCTCAGTGCCTTGAATCTATATATTCAGCACAGTGAAACTGAAGATCTAATATTAAGAGAGGAGAGTCAAGCAGCAAAACAGAAATCACTGCCTGAAGTATAGATATTAAAACATTTTTGTACAGAAAATAATGGTTCCCGAATCCTTCTGACTTTTTCTCTTGCGCCAGTAAATCACCAGTCATCTACCACCAATCAGCCTCAGCTATAGCTGCAGTGAATATGTTACTTTCTTTACATGATATTAACAAAGCTCATCTTAGGAAAATCTGATAAAGGAATCTTGTCTTCTCAAATTCAAACCTTCTTGGCTGAACTTGAAGAATGGTATCAAAGGGTAGTGTGCCTTTTGTCTCCTCTGGTTATTGTTCAAACTCATGTTTGTAAGGCACCAATGAGTGTGTGATCCGCACAGAAGTCCCCTCAGTCTTTTCCTGTATCTCTCTTCAGCCCAGTCAGATTAGTCATCACCACAGAACAAAGACCCCCCTCAAGGAAATCCAGTGTTTTAAAGCATCCCAGATGGTTTTTAATGTTCCTTCAATGCTAATGTGCGGCGGGAAAGGAGTGGAAGTCTCGGAGCTGTGGGATCCGGGATGCCTTTGTATTGCCCGGCCCTCCATCAGAGCCATCCAATAGATGAACACATGTGGTAGACACTTTGCTCTGACACTTTGCCTCCACCAGTGACCTTGCACATTGGAATGCATGAGCCATAATGTTCTTGGAACAAGTTGGGGGCCCTTTTGAAAGGACAGACAATTTAAATTGGGGAAAATGGTAAAAAACCGGGGAAGCCAATGAAGAGCCGACCCCGGGGACCGGGGTCATTAGGCTCATACAAGTGTCTGAATGGAAGGCACTCCCAATTTGGACACGCAACACGCTTCAGGCTTTCATCACAGACAAGGACAAACAGATGTCCGGGTATCACAGCCAACATGCTCGCTTCCATTTATAGTGGAGAGAAAAAAAATCTTTTCCATCCTGTTTGAATGGAGGAAACCAATAAAGAACCAGTGTAAAGTGCTGAAATATGCACTCTCCCATGTTTACTCAGCATTCCTTGTACGACTCAAATGTCAAAGGTTTTCCACATAGGAAGTACTTTTCTGTTCTCTAGATTAAAAATAGTATATTTTGGTTAAAAAAAGGAACGAATGCTGCTCAGTAGTATCTTTCAGTCAGTAGGTCAGCTGATTCATGCTGTCTGACAAATTTCCACACTCTTCTGTGTTACATCTGCTGTTGGTGCCACTTGAGAAAATGGTGTTCAAAAGTTCACAAGTAGCTCTACTCATGCAAAATAAACCAGGGGATTGTGCTCTCACCTCGCAGCTGATTACCTGAGAGGAAAGGTGTTAGTTACATGGTAAGCTTAGACGAGTCCCAGATGGTCGACATCAATACCTCAGTGCAGCATTACAACACAGGCAGCAGCCAGATTCTTATAGTAATTGTGGTGCAGTGTGAAAGCTGAGGGGAGGAAGTAGGTAGAACGGAGGGCCACGCAATTACAAGCGTCTGGAGAAAACAGCAGGTGGATGTGCTGTAAAGGCTGCGCATGAGGCTGCCAAGTCTCCACAGCACACAGGGGTTAGCCTAATAAACAGTAGGTCACCAGCACCCAGCATGTTAAAAAGCTCATGAACAATGACTAGCTTCCAACCTCTCCATCTGGACCCAGCGAGAACAGCAGCGCCTCAGGGGAAGAGCCATAAAGAATATCGATGGGCTCGAGTGCGAGCCGCGAGTCAAATCACAATGCAGTAAAAACTAAATTGAGATTTGACTGTCTACTGTGCCATTGACCCACTGAGCACTCTCATTCGCTCAACATTCATTTTCTCCGTATCTTAGTGTCAAAGTCAGAAATTGGTTTTGGTTGAAGAAATAGACTTTTTTGGGGCGGTATCAGTCAGACGTGTCAGCTCTGGCTCCAAAGCACTCTGTGGTTCTGTGAGCGCGATAGGGCTCAGCCTTGGCACGGCGCTCTCTCCGAGTATCCAGATAAGTGTTTCTGCCGTCTGCCTTATCAGCCATGAACACACTAACCCCCACCACTCCCCCGCTATCTGTGTCATCAGATCCAATGGGGTCACAGCGGAGAGCCAACGAGCACAGCCTTGTTTTGATGAAACTAGCCTTCTTTTCATCCATCAAAAAACAGCGTATTCCTCATTTCATATCTGTTTAGCAAGTCAAATTATTGTTTATTTTTTACCATTTGGGAAATGATGATAGGACGTTGTGGTGAAAATATTGACATGCTTTATTGATTTCAGTCACATTTGTTAGGTGTGAGAGGAGATAGAAATATTTTATTTTTCAAAGGCAAAGAACCGTTTTCAGAATTTGAATATAATTATACAGTCGTTATGACATATATTTATTCACATCAGTACAACCACATCAGCCTGGATGTCTTAAAGTGTCATCTAGACCTCAGTGAAAATAATCCTCTGATTCTATTGGGGTCATTGAAATAACAGTAGTTAAGTTCTCATGTGATTTCACTGGTTGGCAGAGAAACATTATCACCTCATAAAGAAGCTGCAGAAAACGTTTTTGGGCTGCTGAAGATTATCTTACTTCACTTAATTTCATTGAATAAATTGTCAATTATTGAATTAAAGGGTGGTCTTTAGCATATCTGAAGGATGTGAATAATGCTGCAAGTTGATATATTTCAATTCTTTTTTCTGAGCAATACCTAAAGAAAGTTTGTTGTTGCAGATACATTTTCTGACAACCGACTAATCAGTTAATCAAATAATCAGTTTGGCTTTTAATGTGCTCGCAAACAGGTGCCTATGTAGACATCCCATAAACACAGAGCAATGTTAGCTTTCATTTGGAGTCATGTTATTGGTCACCTGGCAAGTGTGAGCGCAATATCCACTCCTACTTTTAAACTCAAATATGGGCGGACTGAGAGAAGTATCTGTCTGCTACATGTTCCACTTTGCTCTCAAAGAGGAGTGTCTGTCTGTCGTCTGGTGCTGAGAAAGTCGACAGTGGGTTTAGTGAAGCTTTCTCCTTCCACTGCTGCTGCTGCTGCTGCTGGAATTTATGAGAATTTAAACAGCAGTGGGCTGAAAGAGGCTAAAATGCTCTGTCAAACGGAAAGTAAGTACACAGTCAGGTAATTATTGTGACAGCTTAAAAATAACAATTTAAAGTCAAAAACGTAATGAGTTTTTGCAGTAATGATGCTTTATACATAAAACGTATTTTCCAATAAATGTATGAAGCTGGTTCAGTGGAGTCAGAAATGACTGATGATTTGAACTCAGATCATTTCTGTAATGGCCATTCATGTTGGTCTGCTGCACCTAACTTGCTGATGAAAAATGCACCTGCAGAATGCATGTTAACAGAAGCTGGATTTCCCCATGGAGCAGACCGAGAGGAGGCCTAATGTCTGCCAGATTTGAGCCAAATTATGCCCCAAAACATGCCCCAAAACCTTTCCCCTACCATGAAATGAGTCGAAACTGATTGGCTCATGGTCTTGTTTTCTAACACTGAATCTCTTCAGCTTTTAAGCGAGCAGTTACTTCTTTATTCTGCCTTTGGGGTTTTGTGTAGATCAGCACAACAGCGACGGCCGCATTGGTCATAAAAAGCAGCAAGAGAAAGACGATGTGTGTCTTCCAGAGCGTGAGGTGATAAAATTTAAAAAACCTTTTCTGAGAAGCAGCAACAATGGTGCCATCGATCGCGTGTCCAACAGTCACCTCAAGCAATGTCTCTGCCTGGAAATTCATTTCTGTGTTTGACGATTATAACTCACAACCAGAGTGCTGTCCTCAGCAGCTTGCTATCTCTCTGGCTATGACCTTGGTGGAGATGCAGGATCCAAATCAATATTCACCTGCTCCGGCTCAGGACGTATGTGGGAGTCTTCTTTCACCTTGCAGGCAGCTTGATTATAATAAATATGTTTATCAGTAGATTGGTGGTTCATGCTTCTTTTAAGGGGGATTTTGTGATTGTCGACATGGCAGTGAGCGTCCGTGACAGAGGCCCATTTACTGGTCACTTTCTCTTGTTACAGTGTGACAGTATCTCAAGGTGAAAAGAGCCCCAGACAATAACTGCGATGCCTGCGACCCACATTTGGATACTGTACCAAAGCAGGCAAGCTGAGTTTTTGTCATGGCTGACCTACAAAACTAGGCACGCTTGATAAATTCTTCAGAAATGAAAAGAAAGCATGTGCATCCTATCAGACCTGTTTAACATACAGTCCTGGGACTTGAGTTGTAGTTGTACTCATTGAATATTTACAGCTTTTACACACCAAGGGGGGCACACTGCTTCATTATTCACTTTGTTTGTTGTCAAGTTTTCTGACGGCTGCTGTGTTGTCTGTTCACACTCACAGCGGCCATTATTCACTGATAGTTAGCAAAGCACTGACTGCACGTGTTGGTCTGCTGTGGAATGGCCGAGCGCACACATGCCTTCCTTTAGTGCCAAAACAAATCACATTATCTCTTCGCAACAGCCGTACAGATATAGATAAACAGCTTGGCGAGAGATAGTTGTCTTTTTGATTTATTTTGAACCTGCCATATGGTAGTCTCAGCAAAGGTCAACTACAGTAACCACTATGTTCGTCTGCACAGGGCACTGAGTTTAAAAGAAACGATGTGTGCAAACTGCAATCCTCCCCAGACACAAAGTCTGCTCATCAATCTCTCAACCGACTTAAAGTAAAACTTGCGCCTAAAAGGATGACAGGAGAACACTGGTAAAGTAATCATCCACCGGGGATGGAGTTATTTCCACGGAAACAGCGCTGTTCTAATGAAAACAAGGTCCTTGCTCAGTGTTAGACCACTCTAATAAGACATATCTTTGCATGCCATGTGAGGCTGGAGGTACTGTACTTCCCTGGATTAATTCTTATCTCGATCTCCTTGATTCTTCTTTGTGTGAAACAAATACACTCTCTTCATGAACCCCAGAGTTTGAGGCGGACATGCTGGAAAACACTTGTTCTTGTCAGGAAGCAAGGAGTTGCTGATGTTTTCTACATTACATTAACGGGAAAATCAGGGATGTATGAGGAAACTTCTGTCAACAGGCTCTTTAGTGCCAATTCTGGACTCTTTAAAGTTTCTTCTTCCGTACACATGATAGAGTATCATGTTTTGTTGGAAGGCTTATGTATACCACTGACATATACGTTGTACATGTAGTGTTCATGGATGTGTTGATGTTGGGACTATCCTGTCACTGATGCTGACGAAGGCCTCAAGCTGAAACACAGAGTTCTAATGAAAAAGCTGCTCAGTAGACAGCAAAGGTTCCTGGAGTCTGGAGTCCCTCTTGATACTGTCTTCAACAGAAAACAGATCAAAGACATTTAAAATGATTACAAGCAAACTGAATATTCTGGGCTGCACCTTGGCACATGTTTGGGGCTCTTTGTTAAGAACCCAAAGCTGTTTCTGTTGTGCTTAAACATATTTCATTTTCTTTAGTGGTTAATACAGTATTTTTTGAGTTGGATCAAGTCTATTAAGTTATTTGCTGATGATGTATATCCATATAATGCAAATAATGAAGTGGTGTGATGTTGTGCCACAGAACCTCTTAGGGAGGAGCTTTATATTATCCATGGCTGTGATCTTCCTGTAATTTTAACAAAATACTTTTAGTTGCTTAAACTTGACCAAACCTCAGCCGTCATATGAACCATCTGAATGAACTCTTGAAGGCAGTGAAAATACATGAATAGGTAAATTTTTCATTTTGGCTGGTATGTTTTGGCTTTAATGAATGTTTGTTTTGAAGACCACCGTGCACTGTTTTTTAGGTTTGGGGTTAGATTTAGGGTCAGGTCATGGTCCCATTCAGTCCCAAAAGTATTATCAAATGAATTAAATGAGGGAGACCGACTCAGTTTTCAAATGAGCGCCAACTGGATCTTTAAAGCTTTTTCTGTGTGAGGTATAAAACTTCAAGAGTTTCAGGGTCACTTAGATCCGTTGCACCAAATGTGTGCGTGCCAGCAGGTTTCCCCTGGAAGAAATGTGTCTCACATTGGACCACAAGGCAGGCAACAAGCTTTGTTGCTGTTTGAGAAGCTAACTATACAGCAAAACCAAGTGAGGGAATAATAATGCAGCAGCAGTCAGATTGTATCCAGTCTATGTCCACAGTGCCAGCAACCAGCTGCATTAGCATAGTGCCAGGGCCACAGGGTGCTCATGAAGGAAGTCCAAACAGAGGGATCAGCTCTGTGTTTCTCAGGGTCACACTCAGATTCTCTTATTGTGATTGTTGTGCTTCATATTAAAGACTGGTACATGGCAGCGAAGAGGAGAAAAGGTCAAATCAGATTTGTTCTCTTCATCTATTTCTGTATAAAGCTGAGTTTTGCCAGAGCCACAGATTCTCCAACAAAGCGCGCTTTGGTCTCTCAGGGTTGCCTCGCTCAGAGGTCCATGTGGAGAGCAGCCAGCCTTCAAAGTGAGAAAGCCAACCATCCGCCCAGAACTAAAACCTTAGCAGCAACTCAAAGCAATTTTCTGGCTATTTTGTTGATTTAATCCCTAGTTTGTGATGCTTGGGCACAGCAGTGTGACTGCATTGGTGTGTGTGTGTGTGTGTGTGTGTGTGTGGATGCGCAAGTGTAACATAGTGTGTTAGAGTGAGACAGAGGGGTGGGGGGGACCCCTGAGGGCCCAGATCCTCAGCGCTCCCATCAGCAAGCAACATTAGCACTTTTACAGTCTCCCTATCATGGAGGCGCTCATCCCTGCCTGTCTAATCAGGGGGAAGAGGGTGGCGGGGGGTGGGGTGGGGTGGCAGTTGAAGCCGTGGGATCCCTCCAAGCTGAGCTCATCTGTCAACTTGCCTAATCACACGTCAGGACAGGATGAGGAGACTGAGTATTACCTGCTGACTGTCAGCCTCCCTGTTCCAGCACACATGAACAGCATGACACCTTGTGTTTTAATGCATCCACATCAGTGCGGCTACGTCAGGTGTAGCACAGGAAAATGAAACCCTTTCATACATATTCCACCACAGGGTTGGAATATGCTATGTATGCTTATCCAGACATTTTCATGTTGGCTGCTAACAGCTGCTATTAACCTTTAGAGCAGCCAAGACACACACTGGGTTTATTAGAGCTAGAAAATGATTGGTGTCAGCATCTCTGACAAGGTGGGCTAAAACGGGTATTATATAAACTCAGACTGAGCCAGACACTTTTAAAAACAGGAAGTCTTTTTCCATGCATGGAATCTACATTCATAATGTTGTTCTCCCTGTTGGTTCCAGTGCTGACAGGCCAAGAACGTTACTTTATGTCTCTCATCATCTTTTAGCATATAAATAACTAGAAACAGGATTATAAGAGATACAAAATGCTTTGATAAATAACACCAAATGACCAACCTATATATCCTATTTAATCCTAAAATCAAAGAGCAAAAAAAGCAAAAGAGAAAAAACACATCAGGTTTTCAGGTTGGCTTCAATACAACAACCTCAGCACATTTTTTCCAGCAGACCTTTTAAAAGAATCATGTCTCTGTAGCATTTGGTGAAAGCAAGAAGAATCGTGTTTCAGAAAAAAAAGGAAAGTCAGAGGCTGTCAAGAGAGCAGTCTGGGAATGCTGAGCTGACTGTTTGCAAGTAGCAGAGAAGTTTGTGCAGAGCTCTGTGCTTCACAGGAAGCCCACAGATGGTCTAACCATACACCGGTATCAATCTGTCAGCTTGGACTGCGGTCTGGACTGCAGGGAAAAGAGGAGGGTACCCACTATGCAGGTGTTGCCGGGCTGTTTATGACAACCTGTCTCAACGTGGTCAGAAAAAAAAAAGCTTCAGATCAGCAAAGTCATACACCGCCCAAGCAGTAGCTGCGACTCCTTATCCTCAGAGGAGTTGTAGAAGTAGCTGTGATACTCATTACCTGCAGAAGTTGGACGGAGATATAAGCTATGTTTCTCTCGATCTGATGGGAACAAAAACTAGTGAGGCTAACATTATCAGAGTACAGCACATTAATAATGAACTAGCATTTTTATGTCAGGCTAGGAACTCAAGGTATACTTGAAACACCAGCAATATCACACCCACCAACTACACCAGACTCCAAACACTATTCTTACTGTGTACATTTCTCTTCCATATGTGTAGTGATAAAAATAGTCCCACTCACTGTCAACATCTATTGCTGCTCACTTCGTCATTGATCGCTTCCACTGTTGCTCAGTTCCATTGCTGCGGCAGCCTTTTCATTCTTTTAAACCATCTCAGTCCCTGTATAAAATGAAACAAAATAAAAGGTACAACAGGCAAAATTGACCCTTTACTAACCTCTGTTCCTTGGTTGTCAGTCGCTGCTAGTCCATCATTGAGCCCACACAATCACTAACTGCTCTTCCTGAAGATATTGTGTATTTAAAAAAAAAAAAAAAATCAGTAGAAGCAGTCAGAAGGATGTTTTATGTGTTTGAAATACATCCAGGATGTCAAACTGACTCAGTGGTGAAAATAGTTAAAAAAGAAAAATATTAAAGCTCGAACATGTTCTCCCTGTGAGTCCAAATACATGCAGCTTAGGTTAATTGGTGACTCTAAATTGCCCATAGGTGCGATTGTGTCTGTCTGTCTCAATGTGTATCCCCTGTGATAGTCTGGCAGCAGCCGTCCAGAGTGTCCTTCAGCTCCCACTGTCAGCTGGAAATTCGAGTTTGGATAAGTGGTTTTGAATAATGAATGAATTCATGAAAATAGAAGCTAACAAATCCAAATTGCAGTTTAAATGAGAACCTTAATAACAATTGAAAACACCAAATAATGAAAAATGAGAACTGTTTTGTTGTTGTTGATAGAGAGGACTAAGTAATGGGGTTCATTTTGATCAGACCAGTTGATTATTCTTGGAACAGTGGAAAGACTAACAAAGATGGTTTTGTGAGTTTAAATTTGTTTCTGTTGACTTTGAAATAAGTGTTGTTACTACACAGTAAAATTACTGTTTGAACAAAAATGATTACAATTTGTAACAAAAAAAGTTTCTCTCTGTCTTTTATAGCCTATTAGAGGATATTAGAGAGATTAGCACATTGTCAGGCTCCAACCTTCTTCTAGATTCAGTCACTTCTTTTTTGTTTTTCAAAAAAAACTAGGCAATATAAATCTAAGGAGTGCAGTTAACGACATTGTGGGCTCCACACTAGTACTGTCCGCTTCTATCCTGAATGGCAAGGGCAAACC
>CAFUXE010000170.1:54194-69935 GCA_903364295.1 Serranus cabrilla | reverse complement strand
AAAAAGTTTCTCTCTGTCTTTAATAGCCTATTAGAGAGATTAGCACATTGTCAGGCTCCAACCTTCTTCTAGATTCAGTCACTTCTTTTTTGTTTTTCAAACAAACTAGGCAATATAAGTCTAAGGAGTGCAGTTAATGACATTGTGGGCTCCACACCAGCTCTGTCCGCTTTACAGACTTCTATCCTGAATGGCAAGGGCAAACCAGAGAAGTGATTATCCAACAGTATTCTTTGTCGTTTGCTTTGTGTTATACGTTTAAACCTTATGAAGAACTGTGTTACGAAGAAGTGATCTTATTCATTTTTCCCATCTGTCTGTACTTTCTTTTACTCTAGGACTCAGGACGACACCTATTTGATACCTAAATAGACTCTGGACTGCATTCAGCTGCTCCTTCCTCAGAAGCTGCAGTGCCAGGGTGTCATCATGGGGGTAAAAGGCTTCCTCTTAGGCTGCATGACTGTGGTCCTGCTCCTCGAGCTCTCCACTGCTGGCCTGGTCAAGAATGTCATCCGCCACCGTAGAGAAGCTCTGATGCCTAAGAAAACCCAAGAGAACCTGACCCTGCCCCACCCCGACCAGCCGGTGGTGTTCAACCATGTCTACAACATCAATGTCCCCTCCTCATCCCTCTGTTCCGTAGACCTGGACTCGCCCGGAGACAGTGAGCTCAAACACAAGGGTGCCCCGATGGACATGCAGAACACAGAGCACATGGAGCACACGGTGGATGGTGACAATCAGATAGTTTTCACCCACCGTATCAATATCCCCAAGCAGGCGTGTGGCTGCGACAACCAGATGCCCAACATTAAGGACATCCTGAACAGGCTGGAGATGCTGGAGTCAGAGCTGTCCAGTCTGAGGGAGCAGTGCAGCAGCGGGTCGGGCTGCTGTGGGGCTCAGGTTACAGGTACAACTATATCTTACATTGCATGTGCTGTTGAACCGTGATTACTGTTTGTAGTTCACCATACATTATGTATTAGTGGAGTGTATTCCTGTCTTTATACAGATTTCAAAACAAATGTAGCACAATTTTTAAAGCTTTAGGTTTTTGCACAGGCAATCATTTTAAATACCCGTAGCCATGGCTTTGCATCTTTTACCTCATTTACAACATGCTAGCAGTATTTTACATTACTGCCACCCTTTCCAAAGCATTAATAAGCTCATAGATTTATCTTCCTACCTTTTAGTCATTCACTTCGATTCATTTATTTAATTAATATGGTCAAGAAAATCCAATCAAAATTGAAATTACCTTATTTATTCCCGGACCGTATATTTCGTCATTCTTTGTCAGTTACATTATTGTCAAATTATGCAGTTTTGGGGAACTTATTTTCAAAATATTATTTATTTCAAATTACTAGTTACTTTATTATTTTACTACCTGTGTAGAGTAATGCATTGCACTAAATGCATATGCGTTACTTCCACCAAATAACTACTGAAATATGACTAGATGTTATGAAATGGAAATAACTTTATTTAATGTTGCTTCGTAGTGGGTAATCACCACAAGTCGAGCACACAGCTGTCAGAGCACATTAAAGGGAAAACCAGAAAACGGTTTTAATTAACATTAACATTAATTAACATTAGTTAACGTGAACTTTAACTCGTAATGCTTTACTTGACAAAGTCATTTTAATATTATTCCCAAATTCTAATTGTTAAACATTATATCACTGCCAAACATAATATATTAAATCTACTGTAATATATTATGTTACCTTTTTCAACGTGTTACGCCCAACACTGGTTTTGCCCACAGAGCTGTTTTTGAAAACTTGTTGTTTAAAGCCAAATGTTTAAAGGCAAACGATGACTAGACTCTCAGGAAACTTTTCAAGATGTCTGTGTTGGCTTATTGTCTTTGTCATGACTTTAAACTTTAAACAACATTGTCAATGTGAATCTTATTAACAGCCAACAGTCAGTCAGTTGGAGATTTTGTCAGAAGAATTTCAAGTCTCCGTAAATACTTTTTGTGGTTTGTTGTCCACCTGGACATTAGAATAAAGTCTAAATAACAAAGTGTAGCTAGAGATGGCGGGGAAGAGTCACTCATGCCTACTAAATGCCATTGATTCACCCAGTTTGCCTCAACAAATCTAACTGGCACCTCTGTTTGAAGAGACTGTTGTCCTTTTGGATCTTTGCTAAGTCTTAGATATGTAGCCAGAGTTTATGTTTACATTACACATCCACACACATATATAATGCTGCCTTTTCCTTTCTTTTTTCTCCCAGGTGAAGTGTCCACTAAGCCCTACTGTAATGGTCGTGGGAACTGGAGCACCGACACCTGCAGCTGTGTATGTGAGCCTGGATGGAAGGGCCCCAACTGCACTGAACCCGAGTGTCCCAACGACTGCCAGGACCAAGGCCGTTGCGTGGACGGCAAATGTGAGTGCTTTGAGGGATTTGGTGGGGACGACTGTGGCATTGAGCTCTGCCTGCTGGACTGCGGTGACTATGGCCACTGTGTGGAAGGATCCTGCCTCTGTGAAGAAGGCTTCATTGGTGAGGACTGCACCCAGACCAACTGCCTCAACAACTGCCTGGGCCGAGGACGCTGCATGGACGATGAATGCGTTTGCGACGAGCCGTGGACGGGATTCGACTGCTCCGAACTCATCTGTCCTAACGACTGCTATGACCGCGGACGCTGCATCAATGGCACCTGCTACTGTGAAGATGGCTACACCGGAGAAGACTGCAGTGAGCTCACTTGCCCTGGCAACTGTAACAACCGTGGCATGTGTGTAAATGGCCAGTGTGTGTGCCAGACTGGCTACAGTGGAGAGGACTGCTCAAAGCTCACCTGTCCCAAGAACTGCAACGAGAGGGGCCATTGCTTCAACGGGAAGTGCATCTGTGATCCAGGATTTGAGGGTGAAGATTGCTCCATCCTCTCGTGTCCTGAAAACTGCAGCAACAAGGGCCAGTGCATTAACGGAGAATGTGTGTGTGATGTTGGATACCAAGGTGAAGACTGTAGTGAGCTGTCCTGCCCAAACAACTGCCAAAACCGTGGCCGCTGCATTGATGGACAGTGCATGT
The DNA here is from genome assembly GCA_903364295.1 of Serranus cabrilla. Taxonomy (NCBI): domain Eukaryota; kingdom Metazoa; phylum Chordata; class Actinopteri; order Perciformes; family Serranidae; genus Serranus; species Serranus cabrilla. Next base: position 66,860 of record CAFUXE010000170.1, on the reverse strand, counting down.
GTGACAAAGGCTACGCTGGAGAGGATTGCAGCATCAAGACCTGTCCAAAGGACTGCATGGGGCGCGGAGAGTGCGTCGATGGCAAGTGTGTGTGCTTTGTCGGCTTCACTGGGAAAGACTGCGGCGAGCTGACCTGCCCCAATGATTGCCTGGACCGAGGTCACTGTGTCAACGGACAATGTGTTTGTCATAAGGGTTTCGCTGGCGAGGACTGCAGTGAGAAGACGTGTCCCAAGAACTGCCTTGATAGAGGTTACTGCGTCAATGGGGTCTGCGTGTGTTATGAAGGTTTCACTGGGCCAGACTGCTCCATCCTGACCTGCCCAGACGACTGTCAGAACCAGGGACGCTGTGAGAACGGAGTGTGTGTTTGTGACGAGGGCTTCATTGGCGAGGACTGTTCCGAGGGTAAGACAGACCTGCTTCCATGCTGTGCAGCTTTCTACAGGCTCATTTATTAGAATTAACTGTTAGACATGTGCTATGTAGACCATGTAATCTACTTGATTATACTACCAATGGGTCAAGTCAGATACATTTTTTTTCACAACCACTGCTCTTGTGCGGAGGACTTACCTTGTTCACAATGCTTGCACTGTTTTGGTTGGATGGGAGCAAACAACATGGGACCAACAATAGAAACACGAAAGTGACCCTTGTACAGATGCATTATTCTGGGGACATTCTCACTGGACAGTTCAATTAAGTTTGGTTTTAATGAAATATGTTTCTGTTTGAAGCAATAGGCAACTGGCAACCAGCTTAGGTTTTCCATCATCTTCAGTCTACGTCTACATCTTCTACTCCATAGTTTATATTGCTCAGCTAATATCTTTAAAATCACATGGGAAATTGCTTCTATCTGAACGCTGCCCTTGGCAACAGATGAGGGCTGAATTTACACCAAGGTCAGAAAGTTTCATGGGTCAGTTGAAGCTGCAACAACTTTCAGTGGACATGTGGACATAGGGTCCAGGTCAACACTATGTTGCATATCACTCAACTTATTATCACTGAACAGGTTGAAGGCTTACATTTGTATTTGTCCAGTTGTAAATGTTCTAGTTAGCTTAGATAGAAATAACAAAAAACAAGAAATACCTTTTAATAGCTATTATTCATATAATAACACGTTAGCCTTCAGTGAGCTTTGCACTGAACAATGGTAACATGGCTCCAGTTCTCTTCTCTCAAAACATCACAAAAATGTTTACAAAGTCAATTTATCTCACATTTCTAAACTTTACAGTACTTTGTAAACTCTCATAAAGATGTGATGAGTGATTCTCAGTCTGTCTCTGTAGTCTCAGCACCTACGGACCTGACGGTGGTGGAGGTCACCCCAGAGACAGTGGACCTGTCCTGGAAAAATGAGATGCGTGTGACTGAGTACCTGATCACCTACGTGCCAACGGCCCCAGGAGGTCTGGAGCTGGACATGCGTGTCCCTGGGGACCAGAAGATGACCACAATTCGGGAGCTTGAGCCTGGCGTGGAGTACCTGATTAGCGTCTTTGCCATCCTCAACAACAAGAAGAGTCTTCCTGTCAGTGCTAGGGTGGCTACACGTATGTCTCCTCTGTGTCACTTTGAACTTTAACGTGTATAAATCTGAAGAATATGTTGTCAGAGTTTTTATTCTATACCTCCTAGATCTGCCTGAGCCTGAGGGACTTAAGTTTAAGTCAGTGCGAGAGACATCAGTGGAGGTGCAGTGGGACCCGTTGGACATTCCCTTCGATGGCTGGAACCTCATCTTCAGAAACACAGTGAGTCCTGCTACCCAACATGTTAATGGAGCCTCTGTCTTTCAGTCAACCACAGCCTCTGTCATTATGCACATTTTCCTCTGGTAGAAACCATATACAACCCATTGCAGACACCCTACTTTACATTCAGTGATTCAGTGCCTTGTGTGCTCACATGAGGATTATGGTGGGTGTCTTGTGGAAAATGGTTTCGCTGAGCCAGCATGCAGTTAGAGCTGTTAGCATGTCCTGACAGCTCCGATGACCACACAGCACAGAGCCAGTGTTACTCTGTGTGTACACCCAGTCTTTTCCAAGCAGTGCTACTGAGATCTGCTCAGAGCCGCACTCCATTAAACTGTTCCCTGTCAACTCTTAAGACCAAACGCCACCCAGAGCGCCATTATGTATGATTTGGCAGTTTTTTTTTTCTCCCATTGCTCACATTATGCCAGGACTAGTCTTTGTAGTGGTTGATGACTGGTGTGTTTCGGTGCTGGCAGAAAGAGGAAGATGGTGAGATTCTTAACTCCCTCGGCCGCCCAGAGACCACCTTTGAGCAGTCGGGCCTGGGCCCCGGCCAGGAGTACGAGGTCAAACTGGAGGTGGTGAAGAACAACAAGCGTGGACCGCCTGCCTCCCAGAACGTCGTCACAAGTGAGTGTTCACATTCACACTACTAACTGGCTTATCATTCTTTTGTTTTAGACTTACTGGAAGAGGTTCACTCCAGCAGGATGTACACTGAGTTTACTGAGCCCAACACTGCATGGATCCTTATTGTGCCACACTGGTTTGAAAACATCATAAAACAAGTCAAACAAACACATCAAATTGCAGGAAACTTGAGAATAATACTTTAAAAAAAATTTGTTTTACATCTGGCAAGTAACCTTACGCTTATACACACAGGTTCACTTGTTTTTTCTTTTATCAATTTTCTAGAGATTTGGTGGGAATGTGTGCCTTTGGATGGAAAAGCTGCTGTTTTCCACCCTCTGGTTCACAAAACTTATTTTGTGCTATCATAAATGGCAAATCTAGATTATTTATTTAAGTTAGTATACCATAGACTGTAAGTATACTGTATAATTCTATACTGTATATGTAGTGCTTTTCAGACCTGCTGGTGAGATCCATTCTGACCATGCTGTTGGGTATTTGTAGATCGTCAAAACCCTGTTTGGGGTCATCGCCATACACTTACGTACTTTCCACCTGATGGTCAAATATTTTTGTTAACAATGATCTTTTTTGGTACTCAGCCACAAGATACTGTTTCCTGAAAGTGTGTTCCTAACATAATACTCACTGCAGTTATTCATTCATCAGAATACATGTCATACAAATACACAAATATATGCAGGACCACTCAGGACACAATGTGCAGTAAAGAATTTCACTCAATATATTTCATTGGGTAGTGAAATCTTGATACTGAAAAAATTACATTTCCTGGACTGCAGGTCTTCTCAGTGTTAATGCATGCTTTGCCCTTTATCACATTTAATACAAATCAAATAATAAAATTGTAATCTCAACCATAGCACAGTATTAAACCACAGTATGCAGGAGAATAAGCCCAAACACTCTGACCCATGCGGCGCTGCAGATTGAGGGAGTGTGATTTTCCACAAATAGAGGTCATTGTGGAATAAATTGTCACTTTAAGCTGTCAAAGGAAAATGCAGAAGCAGCTTGTCACCTTCATACCTTGCGTAGGTTCATTGGTTTCCATATCCTGGTTATCTATCCCTACAGAGTATTGAAAACAGGCCGACTTGTCGACCCTGAGTGATTAGCTCGTTAGATTTCATTGCATTGTTGTGATTTACAGAGGTACTAAAAACAGATATGGATTTCCAGCCCTATTGGCAAGTTGGGAGATATCTCCACAGCTTCATCAGGCTATAAAGCCCAGTGGGTTGTAACAATCTCAGATCTCAGGGCTGGAGATCAATGAAAAGAGAGAAACAGGGATGAATTTGTGGCTTCACCTTCACCTGTTACGTGTCACAGTGTTGGCTATGGGTGTTTGTTAAAATACTGCTTCAACTCTTGGAGTACGAGTTGTTGAATGTGAACGTCTCAGTGGCTGTTACCAATTACACTTCAGCTACAACAAAGCACATTGAACAAGCACAGCTTTGTATGCCACCTTCAGCACTAAGTTGAATAAATGGCAGTGGTTCAGTGCCCTTCTTTGCTTATTTATGGTGTAATATAGTCTGCACATTTTCAGGATCAACAGAAGTATGCATGGAAAGGCCATTAGAGGCTTTTGGTAACCTTTACTTCCACATTCAGCAGTACGAGCAGGGCTGGTAAATTAGAGCGCGAGGACATTAAGGTGTTCTGTACATTCTTTAGTGTCGAGTGGAGAAAGAAAAGGAAGTGCAGTTAATGCCTGTATTGTGATGGCTGGATTCTTATGAGTCTCACACACTCTAAATCCCTGTGAAATGGATTCAATAATCTTATGAGAAAAGTAAAATTAAAGGACAATTGTAGTGCCGCATCCTTCTGTCAAATAACAACAAGTAAATTCTCCTGGGAGAGGTACGGTATGTGGACATTAAGGGTACTAAGGACACATAGAAATAAATCAACACTCTTGTCATTAGCACGAGGGTGACAGACAACACCAGCACATAACCCTCATAAAGCTGAAAGAAATCCTTATTACTGATTAAATATACAACATGTTTATTGGCTTTAGGTAATGTCAGGGTAATGTTAGACATTGGCATTGGGAAAAAAAGGAAATTATGAAATTATGAAACAGGTCTACATATTTTGTCATTTGCAGCAATAAGCTGCTGTTTGAATGTAAATTATTAACATGTTTGTGACATAAGATTTGGGCATTTTGCACATTCACACTGATAGAAAAATGGGGAAGTTTCTCTTAATAAATTAAATTCTTTCAGTACATTTTTCCCCCATAAAAAATCTAATGGATGTTAACCTTGTAAAGCAAAGAGGGTCAGAGGGGAGAACACTGGTTATATCCACTGTATATGGATACATACATATGGCCACGTGTCAGCACTGCTTGGATTATGAGGTTCAGAGTTCTCTGTGTCACTCAGGCTCTCTTAACGTCTTCCATTACACCGACTTGCGGGTGTGTACGGTGGGATTTGCATGCTGAGAGGCTAATTGTGTGAAGCGAGTCCCTCCGTTCACCCTTCTCTCCTCCCCCTCCAGCCCGACCCACCATGTGTGGGAGGCAACCAGTCAGTCAAGCAGCCAGTCTCAGGGGGCGGCGGCCTCCCAGGAGAATGGTATTGTGACACCAGGATGACACACTCAGCGTCCTCACAAGACAAATCTGTGTTAAGCTCAAATGCAGATTCTTCACTTTATCAGCTCCGCACAGAAGGTTGACTTTCGTAAAGTTGCTTACGTGTGACAAATCAATTTCAGTGTTGGAGAAAAGGCACCCTTCATGGCGCAGGGATTTGATCTGTAAATAGGCTGAATGACATCGTAAATGCAAGAGGGTTGTTATATTTTCAGTACATGCATTGCTGAAATCACTGTATTCATGCATATGACACCCATCAGCACAACAACCAACCTCCTTATGGTTCCTCCCTTCATGGTGCACGGTCTGGGTTCAGTTCCATCAATGACCATGTTGAAACGCCTCCTACACAATTTCTAGTTGGAAAGAAATCAAATTAAGACAAAATAATACAGGTTTGACTGTAAGGTTGCTGTGTTAACTAAAACATACCACTAGTAGCTACATTCAGCTGATAGTGGAGCATATGTACAGTTTTTATTTATTCACCTAAAGCCATGCACTGACTTACAGGTCTTCGCTGAAGTTAGCTATGTACGCAACATGTTATTAAAACATTTTCAAATCAAGCACACACATCTTCGTCCAAGTCAGACCATTCAGAGTGAAGTTTCCTTGTTCACACAGCAGGTGTTAATGCTTAATTCAGATTTTTTGCTCAGAATAATATTTTTCTTTTTGTCTGTTCACATTAAAGTAACTGTAAAGACATGCAGTATGTTGCATAGTGACGATCAGGAAGACTGCATGTTCTTACATTGGAGATTTATTTAGAGGACACATCTGATTCTGGTACTTTTCATTCACTTCTTTCTTTGTTAATGACCCTGCAGTCACATACTGTCAGAACAACAGTCAGTGTTAAAATAAAATATGTCTTCGTGCATAACGTGGACAATGGAGTAGAACGCTAATGGGTAATTCATTAAAGTCAATAATCAATAAATTAGTTTATTAAAATTTATTTATGAAGGCCATTTTCATTCTCAGTTATGTCTCAAGATTTAGCAGCAATTTTGGGTCGGGAATTAGAATAAGAATATTTTTTTTTGCAAAAATGTATTCCAAAGTTCCAATTTTAATCATCTTTCACCGAATATTTAAAAGCATGTCTGAATAATAATAGAATAACTTCAGGATTTTGCTAACAGCCTTCATTGTGTGACCCCCTCCATCTCCAGTGATCGATCCCCCGAGCCAGGTGGACGTACGTGATGTGACAGACACAACAGCGCTGGTGACCTGGTTCCAGCCCGTGGCTGATGTCGACGGGGTCAGCATCTCCTACGGGCCTAGCTCGAACCCTGCTGACCGCCACGTGGTGGAGATGTCCTCCACTGAAACCCAGTACCACCTGGGAGGCCTCAACCCCGACACCCAGTATGAGGTTTCTCTGTCTGCTCGTCGGGGAGAACGGACCAGCATTCCTGTCTATGAGTCGTTCCTCACAGGTGAGAGTGAGGCACAGCTGTTTACTGTTTGTCATAGCCAAGCTTAATGAGCTGTGTGTCAGCTGGAGGGGGGGGGGGGGGGACCACACACATTGTACGTATGGCTGTATGTTACGAGTAAGGATATCCTGCTGCTGTATGTTCTTAAGTTGAAAATCCTCCAATGTCAGTCTTGGCTTCTGAAAGGAACTAGTTTAGGTTTGGGTCTGGATCCGATATAAAGTTGAATTTAAGTTTGGGTATGGATCCATCTATTTAAAGTCCATTTCTGTGTAGACCTGGACGCCCCCAGAGACCTGCAGACAGTGGAGCTGACAGATGAGAGCATCACTCTTGAGTGGAAGAACAGCCAGGCCCCAGTGGACAACTACCGCATCAAGTATGGACCTCTGTCTGGAGGGGAGCACGGAGAGCTGCTCTTCCCCCCAGGACCCAAGGACACCACCCAGGCCAAGCTCACCGGTACAGGATCCCACATAAACACACACAAACACAGTCAAATACCCGTTCCGGTTAACACCTAGTGTGACCTTAGTTTTCACAAGCTAACAGCCACATCTCAGGGTGTATAGTATGAACAGTATATGCTATATTCATCATGGTGTTTAAGGGCTGTGGAGGTAGAGCAGGTCGTCCATTTATTATCACAGGTTGTTGGATCAGCGGCTCCTTTTGTCCACATGTTCAAGTGTCTTGGGACAAAATACTGAATCCAGAGTTGGGCAGGTCAGTCAGTTTCAGGGCATTTAACTGGAACTCATGACAATGTCTGGGTTGCCAGGTTGTGGCAATGCTGGTGTAATGTAGACTAAAGAATTGAATCTCTTTTCAGATGACATTTTTCATTAGGAGAGCATACACGCCCAGTGTATCCTTGATAATGGTGCGCTTCAGAGTTGAAAGGATGAGGAGGGATTTAGCAGTAAGTTAAAGTTTAGTTAGTCAGCTAGGACTACTACTGATCCCAGTGACAGTAAAAAACAACCTGCTGAGCATAAACAACACTCCTACAGCACATTCAGTGTTCTCAATTGTTGTCCTTTACCACTCTGTGTCCAAACAAAAAAGGAAATGATACAGTATAAAGTGTTTATTCTCATAATTATTGGTGCAAGTGTTTGTGGTGCTCCGTGTTAAATGGTAAGTGTTATATTCAGCCTGCTCAATTCCCAAATGGGTTGCCTTTGTTTTGTGTTGTGAAATGTTTGCCCGTATACAAAAGGCTCACTTTATTAGAAAATCCACCGGTGGGGGGGTTCTTGCTAAAACAAGAGAAGAGGGCGCGTTTTTCATCTCTCTGCACCGCTGACATTATAAAGCCATGCTTTGAGGCGGATGTGTTTTTTCTGTTTGTTGCTTCACTGTGTGCTGCAGGATTAGACACCATGAGAAACAAAAAAAAGCTTCCAAAAATGGGCTAATAGTGTCTTTGTCTGGCCCAATTCTTTGTCCTTGGGAGGCCCATCCCATGGAAATAAAGCACTGTGTCCATTCAGCCGACGTCCCACTCCGCTCCACACACACCTCAGCACTTCTTTCACACAGTTATTATCCGTAATTGCCTTCACGCTCGTGATTTTATTGATAATGAGTTTCCTGGGCATTAGGTGTAATTTCATGCTGCAGGACTCTGTGTGTGATGACCTCTGTGGGAGTTAATAAAGGAATTAGAGGCGGTCAGGCTGAGAGAGGGCTTAATTGTAAAGACCAAAGGGCCTCCAGAGCCTGCTGTATCATAGCAAGTAGTGTTTCTGCTCGGCGACAAGGGCCCTATAGATCCATCAATGCAAATACAACACTCATGTTCCACAGTGAGCGCAGGCTTACCATGAAATGCAATTAGGCTGCAATCTATTGTGCAACCAAGCCACATGAGAGTGTTTTTGTGTTTGCCATAGGCACTGGAGCCATTAGCCCAAACAGCTGGCCACTTGACAACCAAGCCTCCCCATCGTTCATTTGATGACACCTCAGTGGATTTGTACAAACAAAACATGACATTGCTTTTAATTTGTGTGTCACAGTGTTTTCACTTTGCCCTGTTACGTAGGCCTGAGACCCGGCACAGAGTATGGGATGGGTGTGACCGCAGTGAAAGATGAGCGGGAGAGTCTGCCGACGACCACCAATGCAGTGACCGGTAAATCACAAATATTACATCACATGTATACTGTATATATATATATATGTCTGTCTGTGTGTGTGTGTGTGTATGTTTGTTTTTATGATACAAACATATGAACACTCACTATTAAAAACAAAAGTAGATAAAAAATGGTAATTATAAAAACAATATAGAGGCCAAAAATGTAAAAAAGGACTTATTTGCATGCAAATATGTTTCTTAATATCTTATACTAATGCTAATTATTATTTAATTTCCCTTCAATAATACGCATCCTTATTTCAGTTTGTGTCCTTTCTGGTTAGTTTGCAACTAATGGAAACTCTCTTTTGGGTTTTCTGTTGACTGAATCATGCCGCTTTGCATTGTGACAGAACACACAGTGACAGTAACAAATCAAATCATAGCACCAATATTCTTGGCATTAACGCCAAACAACATCAATCTGAATCATGCCAAATGAATTATCCATTTATGAAAAGATGGAGTCGATACCAGTGACACCTGAGGCTCTGTAGTTTTTAATTCCTCATTGCCTCTTTGTTTCAGTGCTGCTGGTCAGTAGATTAAGTCAATTTAAACCTTTTTGCTGCAACAATTACATTTCTTCCAAGGAGGTTGGAATTTCTTCATTTCATATCATTTAATTTTTTTGGTGTTTTGTTTGAAACAATATTCTTCAGTATCATAGGTATGGTAATGTTTGGTAGAATTAAGAGATATATCCACTTGTAGTGTGTAATAAAGCATTTATTATCTTTGTAAATACTGCTTATAAACGCCTATAAAGTGATGCTTAAACTGTACAAAGCATTATTTTCTGCACCTTGTGGAGAAAATGGTATGTATGGTATGTGGACATAACAGAAACTGCTTCTCTACCTCCCTCACTAGCCCTGGATGCTCCCAGGGACCTGACTGTAGCAGAGGTGACAGAGACCACCATGATGCTGGAGTGGAAACGCCCCCTGGCCAAACTGGACTCCTACAGACTGGTGTATGTATCTGCTGATGGCCACAGGACGGAGGACGAGGTCCCGGGCAGCTTTGAGTCTCACATCCTGAGGGCCCTTACACCAGGCATGCTGTACACCATCAGCATTACTGCTGAAAGGGGCCGCAGGACCAGTGCACCCACCAGCATCTCAGCACCCACAGGTCAGCACTCCATCAACCTTCACAAGCAGCATTCCTGACGAACCCATAGTGCCTTACAAAGCGTCTGAAATGTCTGGCAGCAATCAGGGGAAGACAGGGAGGGTTATGTCTGGATGTTTATAGTTGGCATTTATTCCAACACGATAACACTGACATTTCAACCTTGTCAATACGTAGATAAGATTTCTGTCTGTTACTGTTCGGTGCACAGTCTCAGTACATCCCTAGATTTTCAACAGCTCATTCATCCACAATACAAAAAAATATTTTTTTCTCACTGGCCTCAAGTGGTAGCCATGCAGATAGTTTGGGCTTTCCAGAAACATTGACATAACCAAACGAAATAATACATCAATTAGTCTGGAACTCATCGATCATTTTTGATTTCCAGGGGATGCTATCAACATGTGATGTAGTGCTGAGCAACCAATGATAATCTACCACCTGTAGATGACCAATCACAGCACACCAGGGTGGGAAAAAAATACCATAGCAACTAAAGAAAAGCAGTCTACAGCGAGCAGAGATTCATTGTAAACTGACTGCATTTATATCACACTCTGAGTGGTCTACCAACCTCTCAAAGCGCTTTACAACACAAGTCACACATCATACGCTGAGAGGCTGCACATGCAAGGTTACACCTGCTTATCACGAGCTGTTACTAACTTTTGACCATAACTGAGCTGGAAGGGCAGTGAATACTGGACTAGACATTTTCAGAAACTCTAAGTGAATTCTAATGCTAAAACTTTATGCAGGTTTTTAGCACTGAAAACCCTGAAAACGAATGAAATGAACTTTAGAATAGAGTTTGATGCCGTTCCAGTCCTGTGTACGAGCTTAAACCAGGTTGATTTCATACAAACTCGCTGCACCAGTTTGTCATTACGTTCTGGTAAATTGAAAAGCAGCCTTAATCAGACACCACTTGTCATCCATTATTTCACTATGCTCTATCGAACATGCTCCACAGTCAACAGAGAGAGACGTTCTCAGGTAATAAAGTAACAGTAGAGGATGCAGTCAAACCAAACACTCAGACGTGACCAATGTGCTCCTTTACCCATGGACTGTTGACTGTCCCAACACTCCTGTAGGTCACCTGTCTCGGTGAATCAAGACTAAATGATCTGCATGGCTGAACACCACTACAAGAAAGTGAGGTCTTTTATTGTTTGGGTGAGAAGTTAAATTTTGGCTCTATGAGCCAGGCTGAGATATATAGTTTCTGTAAAGTCTGTGTGAGACCGCAGCTCCTGTGAATGTCGCCCACTGTTTCCAGGAGCTGTCCCGCTGCTGGTGCAGGATTAGAGAATAACATAGGTTCATTTTTTTGTCCTTCAGTACTGCAGCCAAACCAAGGCAATGAATTGACTTCATTGTTAGCTTCTCAATGTAAGTCACTCTGTCTCTACCCCCCCCCTACCCCTCCTCATGGTTCATTTATAGCATGTGGGATTATTTATCTTTTCCCCCTGTTTTTTAAACCAAACAAGAAAAGACAAATGAGGTGATTGTGGCATATTTCTGGTTCTGCGGTCAGAGTCCCTCCAAGCCAAATATTTCCAGAGTAAATCTTCCAGTTATGCAACGAGTGCCCATTAAGTGCATGGCTACGAGCAAAAATCGATATGGCATGAGGGAAAAGTTAGTGAGCTTCAGAATAACTGTCTTTTGTTGCATTTTCTGAGTTTGCACGTTGCCAAGAACTTGATACAGACTCCTGTGTGTGTGTGTGTGTTTGTGTGTGCGTGTGTGTGAGAGAGAGCGCGAGAGAGAGTGCGCATGTGCATGAGTCCACTCTATTCTTCCATTTGTCTGTGTACTCATGGCGTACGCATGATTGAGAGACTGAGTGGCAAAAAAAGACTGAGATAGAGAGAAACGTGTGTGTGTGTGTGTGTGTGTGTGTGCGTGCGCGTGCGTGCGTGCGTGTGTGTGTGGAGGCTGGGGGTTTGTGCGGACATGTGTGCAGCCTGCACAATGTTCATTCATGTGATAATTGTTGGCGTGAGCCCTGCTCCCCTCCGGTTTTGTGCTATTTGACCACGATGAACTGTGGCTCTGTCAGATAAAAGGCCACATGCTGGGACTCCTGTTAAAACATTGTCTCCGAAATCAGCAGCCCTCTAATCCACAGCCTGGCCGATCTGCAGCCTTTATCGTCTCCAGACACGTATCGCAAACACAGATCGCATTGCGTTTACGGGCGCATTGGAAGGAAAGAGGAGGGGTGGAGAGAGGTGAGACGAGGTTTGGGGTTACAAGAGCTTGTTCTCAGGTCTTTCAGAGGAGCTGTTGAAGTGACCTGCTGAGAAAGCCTGCCTGTAAAACATACAGAATGGAAGATGACGAAACAAACTGATGACATCCATGTCTTTTATATGTTGTGTGTTGGATCACCAGTACAAATCGTCGGTTTATTTATGCATGTATTGCCATCTATTTGGGCAATGTTGGGTGTCTTACTCCCTAAGTTGATCATGTTCTTCCCGGCAGAGAAAAGCAGACAGCATGAGCAAAACGTGATCCATTTCCTGCATGCAGTGGTGAATGAAAGCAGTCTGGGTTAGAGGCTAGATTCTCATCCTAAACTGGAATACCTCTGTCATGCCGAAATATGTGAATGCGCGTGTTCAAATGGCAGATATCAGAATGAGAAGGTGATATCTCATTTGATGTAGGCATGACAGACATCTTAAATTTTGCATGTGACAACAGAACTGAACTTGCTTTTTTTTTGTTTTTCTCAAATACAAATAATAAGTGAATAAATAAGTATTGTGATTTACCCATAAATGATAAAACAGAATTTAAAGTCTGTTTTCAGCTAGCTATACATTATTTTAGCTAGCTTTTTTTTTTTTTTTT
>CAFUXE010000170.1:19027-29518 GCA_903364295.1 Serranus cabrilla | reverse complement strand
ATGTTACACATGTTTTACAGTACGTTCACTTAACTGTATTGTTATTTATTGTTGGCACTTGCACTAAATGTTTAAATTGCAATAAATAGGCTTAGTTTTGCAGCCAAATGTTGGGAGTTTTCTGTTTTTTAATAAATAAAAGCCAATTGCTTGAACATTTAACAAGCACATCATTTTCGTTATGCATCATTTGTTTTGGTTGTTTAAAAATGCAAAAAAAAAGAAAAGAAATCTGATTAATAGATCGATAAAGTGCTAGATTAATCGATTCCAAAAAGAATCGATAGCTACAGCCCTACATGTAGTTCACTCCTCTCCAACACTGCAAATGAGGTATATACTTAAAGCTGCCCTGTTAAATAGTTTTTATATAAATGTTATGTAAAATATGTTGCTTGCTGTGATGAACCTGCAGAGAATTGTCAGCCCGCTCTAGGCAGCTATCAGCTCATTTGTTCAGTTCTCACCTCTCTGATATAAATCAGACAGAGTTCGAGAGCATTTGAACATGATGCGTTAGGAGCTGAAGAGAGAGATATTTCCCTCAGGAGTTTGTGGAAAACAGAAACAACTTAGAGAGAGAGCATGTTAGACTTCAATTCACCAGGTGACCAAAGACACAATCCCAAATGAATGAAATTGAACAACATTTCCTCCAGTGGAGGAATACGGTTGTTGTCTGATCTTAAGTGTTGTGATACTGTGTGTGTATGTGGCCCTTGATTAATGTTTTTTTCTTGTAAAAAAGACCTGGATATCTGTTCAGACCTCTAAGATCCCTCAGAATCACTCGGCTAAAAACTGCGTACAGTGCAGACCCTGTAGGGTTATGTTATAGAGAGCAACCAAATTATGTATTTTTGTTGGCCAACCTAGAAGCAGCATCACCATGAGGTCTATTGAGGATTCACCTTTGGGCTTATTTGCATTGGATTTTAGATCATGGCAGAAAATGCGCTCGTTTCTGATGCTAACACGTTTTGTTTAGCAGGATAATCTTCACAAATGAACACCTCTATTATTATGTTTGAAGCGTGAATGCAGCTGACAGAAGTACAAAGATAATGTTATGCTAAAGCGAACTACACCAAGACGCTCTCTGACAAGCTAAACAGCATTGTTTTTGACAAGCTAGCAGATCTGTAGTAATCTCTCATTTAGCCACTTGTTAGCAACAGCCTTCGTAAGTAGAACTCCAAAAAGCTGTTTTTGTACAAAAAACCCGCTAACATCTCTTAAGCTTGTGTTAACCACAGACCGTATTTCAGTCATCCAACCAATAACCCATTCAAAATCCTTTGAGTTTTAGAGGATAATCACCATGATGCTAACATGCTAACTTACTTCCCGGTTTAAGAACTCATTCCCACGTGTTTTATTTGAAAGAACTGTTGTTTGATGTCTAGTGATCAGTCTTCATGTTAGTTTGCAGTCCATATCTGTTGTCTTGTGTCTGTGCTTTTGCTCATCTGTTGCATGTGTGTGGTTCCTCCTCAGTGTCTGCACAGAGACCTCGGCTTTGTTCCACCATCCACAAGATGCATATGAATAGCTTATTAAATCAATGGAGTAAGTATTGACAGATTTATACTCTTTTAAAATTCTTTTTCACATTGTTAACATTTCTGATACACACATTTCATGTAAGATGTGTATATTGGTGTATATTTACCCTAATACCTACGTAGGTGACACACCAAAGTTATCTGACACTGAAGTGAGAAACCCGTCTTTGTCTGTGATCTGTGCACTGCTGCATTGCATGCTTCTCACAGTGTCTTCTGTCCATAACAGCAGTTATTGTGTGTTGCTCCACTGTGTTAATGTGTCTTTGATGAAGTGGGGCTTGAAGCAGGTGGATCTGCTGTACAGTCATTGTGTTTAGCTCTGCATTGTTCTGAAATAGAGAGACCTTTGCTCAGCATCCTCCCTCTGTGAACGTGTCAGAGCAGCGTCCTGTTACCTGCCCTCAGTGTTCACCTCATCCTACACAGGAGAAACAGAGGGTCTAGTAAATCTAAGTAAATAATCATATCAATAAATTGCGTAGAATATATAAGTGAACAAAAAAAGTGTACAATAATTACATAAACTATAGAAAAGTCTGTTTCTATTTCATGTTGGCATTTTTCCAAATACTTGCTAAACGTCTTTAGCTTTGCAGGCTGCAAGTGTTGCACACCCTGCCTACATATACAGCATGGTAGAAGGACATGTTGGTCTGTTGCTCAGTGTTTATCTACAGCAGCATCTAGATATCCTCATTCAGAACAATTAGTTAGCATTGTTGTTGCATTAGTCCATGAGGTGCTAACTGGCTAAATCTGGCAAAAGTTGTTGACCTTGCAACAGTGTTGTCTTCCTCCATCTCTCAGGCAGTTGGATTTATATGCAGACTTATTTTTTTTTTTACTATAACATCACAGCAACTAAATATCTAGTGGACCTGGGATGAAAATACCTGCACTCAGCTACTACTATACTACCTTTACCTGTCACTGATGATGTTGACTTGCTGCATTTCGGGAATGTTGGTTGTCTTTTTATTTGGTGCATGGCCACGTTTTTCCTACATGAAATGAAGCTGACAAACAGTGAGTGTTGGCTCAAACAACTGGAGGGGGTGTTGTACAAAGACAGCAGAAGGAACAGAGACACCTTGTGCTGTTTCCACATTTTGCTGCACCGTTTCTAGCCCACTCACCCATCTCTACAAGTGATGTTGTTCTCAAACAGTATTTTTCTTCACAGAAGGAGATAGAGTGACACATCTCCCTCTGCCAATGCATTGCCATGAGCAGCCAGGGTGTCAAAAATACGCCTGTGGTCTCATGTCTGCCAGTGAAGAGGCCCAGTTGATATATGAGTACAGTCAATCAGTCAGGGTGTTAAAAACCTCAAGGCAGACCAGCTTTTTTAACTCAATAATTTAAGGGGGGAACTTGCACGGGAACATGCATTTTTCACTTCATAAACATTTCATTTAACCCCAGTAGACATTATCAAGGGATGTAAATGTTTAGTGATGTAATTAGTGTAATTGTGATTTGTCTTTTATGACATGCTCATATGACCAACATTACTGCGACTTTAAGAGCTAGCGGGTGTTAGCTGAGCACTACTATTTCAACATGTCATATTAATATACAGTAGGCCTCAGGATGTCATTCTGCACCTGGTGCTATTGTGGTGGCTCAGCTAAAAGTTGTGTCATGTATTTTGTTTCTTAAAGATCTAAAGGGTTCGGGTTACCTTTGGTGCTTTGGCTACATAGGGAGATTTGTAATCATGGGGCATCTACCCTGGCTAGGGAAAAGTACATAACCCCCACCCCCTGTGGGTGTAACAGTAACCACATGGTAACAGGAGTTGTACCCCAAGCCAGAGCCAGTTACAGCCATGACCGAATGACAGCTATCTGTTGTATCTCAGAGTGTTTCCATCCTCATAACTCATCCTCAAAACAGAAAATATTTGATATTCTTCATCCTCTAAATGAGCCTGTTTGTTTGGTTTAACACTTTGAGTATAATGTCGTATAAACAGGAAGAAAGTAGAGCAGACATTGAGTTAGCTGCTGTGGAGTAAACGTTGTAACCTGAGTTAAAGCCCAGTAAATGAACACAGTGAATGAGGGCAGTGGAATGGAAAGACACATAAGAAGAAATATATAATGTATCATTTCCTGAGTTTGAAGGAAAGACCTCGAGGAGAGCAGGCATAGTTAAACTACGGTTGATAATCCCTTTGAATCTTTCTCAAGAATATAAAAATATACAATACTGTTGCTTCAAAATAGACACGCAACAAATTCTAGCAGAAAATTACAAGTGTGAATTCATGTGTTAATGTATTTACCACTCCATGTGCTCTCAATGACTATTTATTTCTAATGTGACAGCAGCACACCATAGCTAATGCATTGTAAGATGATGCAGCAGCAGCAGCAGCAGCATTGTACCATAATAAAGAAGAATTAAATATCCACTTCAAAATTAAATGCTTTTAGGCTTTCATTGTCTTTGATAAATCGCTCACCAATAGACACTTTTAATCAGCATTCTATTAGCAGTAATATCAGCTGTTAAAAAGCTTTGACCAAGCATAAAGTATCATTTAAAAGTTTGGAATTATACAGCATTTTATATGCAAGTAAACATCATGACCTACTGATTACTAATATAGAGAACTATCAATGCATGTTACCTACAGTGCTACAGTAACTACACAACCCTCTTCAATGGCATTAATGCAATGTTATGACTCAACAATTTCACATTTATATCTTAATCTTAATATCTTATTTACAGTGGATGAAATGCCTATATTTAATGTGAAAAGTGATAAACTCGCAAACAGCTGTTCCAACAACATTTTGGCCCCTCAGCTTTTGTTTGGTTTTAGTGTCCACAGCTTTTTATTATGGTTCACTCTCACCACTCTTGTCTGCCTTGTTTCCAGCAGCATCAGGCAGCAGTTTTCAGTGATAAATCTACTGTACACTGCCAGCTCAGCAGGATACGCTGTTAGAGGCAAACTAAAAATCTGAGGAGATAGAGATTTCCTTCAAAAAAATAAAAGCTATAAGTATTTTCTGTTGTTTGTTACATGTTTTGTAAAAAGGCCTATAGAGCAGAGGTGTTAGCCTATCTATAAAATGGCTAGTGGGGCTGGTTGGTTTATTCCAACCAAGCAAGATGACAATATGAGATGCTAAATCTGCAGTTTCTTCATCTTTGGTAAACATGTTGCCTATTAGATTTCAGATGGAGTGTTCTAACTTATAAAATATGTTAACAGTGCATCCTTTGTGCGCAAATGTGTAAATACATAGTTCATGTTCTGCCACAGTGGTGTAACTGATCATTTCTGCATCAGCCATCAAGTGTGGTTGATGAAGGCAGTGCTCCGGGGCTGCTGTGGCTCTGAGTTGAGTGTCACTTTGGAAAACCCATGAAGTAATTAACAGCTACTGTGGCTTGGCTTAGGACAGTTTAAGTGTTTGGCTTTAATGCATGAAGCTGCAGCCAAAACTGTCATGACTGGAGAGCTGTTAAAGGCAGATTAATGCCTACTGCTTACTGCTGTGGCACAGTTGCCCCCATCGCACACATACTTCACACCTGAAGTCACTTGGACTCACAGGATGCTGTTTTGCTATGTCATGCACTTGGAAATGACCCATGTTTCTGTGAGTGGGGGTGCATAATTTAAAGGGTCTCAGGCAGTAGACTGGATGTTACATTTTCATGGAGTACGTCAAAGGTGTCATATTACGCAAAATGCACTTTTTCGTGGCTTTTCAACATAAAAAGGTCTTGCAAAAAAATTTTTATGCTGGATGTCATGTCCCATAGGGTTGTTGTGCAAAAGAATCACCTCCAGCTAGTTGATCCCTGCCTATGAAGCACTTGCTGGATCAACCTTATTGTCTGCCTTCATCGCTTTCCACCCTGGTAACACAGCAGGAACAAAGGTATTTGTTCTGTTGTTGGCTGCAAGAACCAACAGAAAAGTCTTCATGTACTCCCATCATCTGAGTGTGTGAAGAGCCGGTGAAATATTTTTATTATTGACTGACATGTCTCCACAAGACCTGGAAAACAATTTCTCAAAAGTAACAGCACACAGAACTTCAAAACTGAAGCTCAGGATGGATTGATACCAACTGTGTGCGACCCAATGCAAAACATTTTTTTTTTTACAGTTTTAACATTTTTATTTAGTTTAGAAGTCAGTGGTCTAACTGTAGAAACAAACATAAAACACACATTGCTTCGGGTGAAAATCCCATTTCTGTCTCGTGTCCTGATGGAAAATCCTGCTGTTGAGACACGGAGCTCTGTGGAAAAAACTCACTTTGGTGTGAACTGGTTTTTACTCTGAGACTTTCATGAGCAGCATTCCTTATCATCAGGCCAGCCCTGATATTCCTGTTGATGGTCAAACGCAGGTCAATCTCGCAGCAGGTTGTGAAAATGGCCCTTAACCGTGGGCAGACATATTTCCTGCATGCTGTTTGTGCAACCTGACCATCCCATCTCGCAATAAAACCCAACAAAGCTGGAGCTGTTGAAGAATCACTTCTTGGCTCCCATGCAAGATATGAGTCAGAACTGACAACCCCATGGCCAAATAAATCATGTTTATGTTACATACTGTTTAAAACCCTTCCAGTAATGTTGAGCTGTTGATATATGTGACCAGATTCTTAGTTGGTTGAATCATGACCATGAGGATCATGACCAGTGGTAAACCCAAACTGCAGGCTTTGCAAAGTGGAGAATGATATAACAGATGGGATAATCATGTTTGTCTACAGTTTGTGGTCACTATGGTCCCTGTATGCTGGTTTGGATGCAGCCATCTGTGGAAGGGAAAAGAGAGAGAAAAGCAGAGAAAGTGGGAAAGGGAATGTGTAATAGAGAAAATGGAGAGTGAGAACCAGGAAAAGACACACAAACTGCAGAATGTGTAAAACTGAGCAAAAAAGAAGTTAAACATTCTGTCAACATGGGGACAGTATTGTGGACAGTATTGAGTTTTACTTGATTATTATATGTAAGATACAGACATATTTAATTTGTTAAAGTAAAACCATCACTTACCACATTGAATTGATTGCTGAAACAGAGCCATTGTTAATGTACTCTATTACATCACCAATGAAATGTCAAAATGTCACTGTGAGGATAATCTGTGATCCTCTGATGCTAGCAAGATTTATTCAGACACTTACACAACATGAAAGCACAAGATAGACAGAAACAGGTCATCAAGCAAACATGCCAGTCAAATCCAAAATATGAACATGCTGCCAGTATAGGAGAGACTTCTTCAGCTACTTTCTCCAATATTGTCATGGACAGATGGGAATGCAGTGGTCTGACAAAAATCAGTTTGAGAACAAGAGCTGCACAACATGTGCCAGCTTGTGGAGGAAGAGAAAGGAAGGAGAGATGAAGGAAGGAGACGGTAGAGAGTTGACAGAGATAGTGACAGCGAGACGACCATGACAGGGCTGCACTGTAAGCGTTTCTCTGACGCTGTTGGAGCTGAAAGTGTACTGATTGTTTAGTCTGAAGCCAAATGAACAAAAGCAGCATGAATAGGCGGGGTTGATTCCCCTGGCTCGATTGACAAAACCCTGCCAATTGTGTCAGCGTGTCAGTGTGTGCTTTCCACCGGCGTCATCGTAAAGGCCAGAGAGGCTGCTGTTGTGGTAAAAAACAAACTCTGACCTTCGGCGTTGTCACAGCAGTCCTCAATCAGGTCAGGACTCCCCTCGTTATGAGGGAGTCACTGTGGGAACTAACATTTAGAGCATGCTGCAGTGTCTTGGGGACTACCTGCAACGTTCCCAATATTTTGGAAGTATTTGTTGATCAGTGCATGCAGGCCAAATTCTTCCTTGACAGCAACACTCCTAATGCAATGAGAACATCAGGTGATTCTACATACATATTTTATATATGAAAATACACAGTTTTAATTCTGAATTTTTAACAACGCTCTGTTTACTGTAGCTATTTAATGACAAAATTAAGAATTCTGAAGAGAAATAATGAGGACATGTAGCGCAAAAAAAGAACTATTTGCTAGCTCTTATGCACATTTATTCTTTGTCTTTCTGTACACACTGTATGTGGTCTGTCAGAAATGAGATGATGTGATCCGTTGAAGACAAACAGCTCTCTTGACCACTGCACACAGAGTCCGTGTGTTGAGTGAGCAGCTTTGTTATCCATCATACCTGCCTCTATTTTAAGTCTCACATTATTCACCGGCTTTGTTTCACTCTGTAAAGTGGGAGCACTTTCTCTCATCCACGCAGCTAATAATTGGGAGTGTGAAATCCGACCTTTTGTAAGCCTCTCTTTCATCCATGCCTGCTTTTATACTGTTAAATGCATAAATTGCCCTTTGGGTTGAAACACGGTCTTTTATAATGTGTGATCAGTTTAGCAGCAGTGTGCAATGACATCATTTTAAATGCTGTTGGGCTCGTATATGTGTGTGTGTGCTTGTGTGTGCATTTACACAACAACAGAACAGCTCATTCTGTTGTCCATCCTGCAGGATTTTAATCACTTTAGTGATTTTTGGCACTAAAAAATAATACAGATCAAACATTTTTTTTCTCATTGCAGGTAGCTGGATTGACCACTAAGAAGGCTGCATTGGTTAATATTTTGTCTCTGTGTGTCTACTTTCCCAGCGGACATCTCCAGGATGTGTGATGTGGACGTGTCCCCGGAGCCCACCAGTCCCACCCTGTACGGTGAGTCTTCAGACAAGTACTACCATGTGGACCGCTGGCAGAAGCTCCGCACGGCCGTCCGCAAACTGGAGTTCTGGGAGAATTTTACGGCCGAGCTGATCGGGAGTGGCTTCTTCTCCAAAGTCTATAAGGTATTCCCTCTGTCCTCTCCTTGTTGTCCTCCTACGTGTGAGCAGCCATCAAAGCTTGCTTTGTTCCAGCCACTAATTGGAACATTCTTGCCATACCGTGATTAGCCCACCAGCTTTGCAGAACATGGGGGCGCGATACTCATCCTCAGCTGAGACCTTATATAACTCCGAATGTGGTGGAACCAGTGCTGGAATACATTTAAGCTTTGTCCCTGATGAAATGAGCGAGAAAGAGGGACGGACAAGAGATTGAATGAGAGTGAGAAAGCGAGTTTATGTATTGTCACACTGTAAATCTGTTATCTTCTCCATTGCTTCGGCTTCCTCCGTCTCTGTTATTAACTGACACCAATGTCCTTCAGGTGATGCACAGCACCACTCGGAAGGTGATGGTGGTGAAGATCTACAAAAACGACGTGGACCAAGACAGCATCGTACGAGAGATCAGCCTGCTGCAGAAACTGTCCCACCCCAACATCGTCAGGTAACAGTCCAGTCGTCCACTTTGTTCAATTCAAAAAGAAAAGAAAGCAAAAAGCAAGAGAAACTGCATGAGGATTTCTCTCAACACGTCCAGTCTGTCTTGTGCTTCTCTACAGGCTCGACAACCTCCCACACATCTCACTCTCACTCTCACTCTTTTTCTCTCAACAGTTTGTAGTTAAGAAGTATTTATGGCTGGCAGAGTTACAGTGTGTCATGAAAAAATCTTTTGAATGTCCTTATGTTTACTTCCTTGATCATTAGCAGGTGAAAGCAAGAAAACAGAACATATATATACCAAATCCACACAACCCCTCCTAATGTATTTCAATAAGAGCAGTTATTTATAAAGATGTTAGGATTTTTATCTTATTTATGGCCATTTGTACATTTCTGGAAAAAAACATTTGTACTCAACTCTCTATGTACTTTACGTTGATGCAAGCATAATTTATACTCAGATTACCGGCAACATTAACATTCAACTGGAATCATGTTTGTGTCGAACCAATATTTACTCTCTCTTAGCTCTGTTTTGGTCTCCTCCAACTCCTGAGAGAAATGTCCTTCTCTTTAGCTGGGCCTTGATTCTTTAAGGTTAGGGTTTATTTCTTATGTTTTATTAGCTCCTACGTCCTTCCAACGGTATTAAACACACTTTGGAATAAATAAATATACATATAAAAAACAAAATTCAAAACATTCATGATAATCATGTTCATATTTTATAAGTACAAACAGTACAAGTTGCTTTAGTCAGTCTCATAAATATATATATATATCATAAAAACTCATCAGGAAAAGCCAAAAAGCTCTAAACCTCAAAGAGGACTTCTTTCCACAAGCCTCCCTTTAACATGGTGCAGGGCCGCCCACTAACCACCTGATCAGAGGGAGAGTGTGAAACAGTTACTGTCCTTTGCTGGTTATTTGGCCCTGGCTTTACTGTACAGTGGGTTCTCATTTTGTACTCACATTTGCAACAAAAACAAAGTTGATAAAAATGAGTTTTGTGAGAACGATGAGATAACAAAAAGGGATTAATGTGATCCATTATTTATATATAAATCATTTCTGATTCCAGATGTCATGAGCTGTGGCTGCTGTTTAACACTGCCCCTTTCATCTACAGCAGTTTCATAAGGTGTGAAGCCAGGCACACATAATGTTTGTCTAAGCAATCTCATTTTAGTCATTTAGCAAGGTCGCAGCAGTAAGGTTATCAGAGTGCAGCTTATCTGCTGAGGTAACAGTACGCCAGGCTGTGTGCACACTGTTGGTACCTGGTACACACCAACCTGCTCACTGCGTCGGCTGAATCCAAACACGACGTGTATACACTGTTCCAAGAACCAAACACATTATTCCACCCATCTATTTTCTTATCTAGGTCCAGGTCCGGGTTGCAGAGGACAGCAGGCCAACCAAAGTATTTCAGACATCTCTCTCCTCAGCTAAACAGTTATTTGAAATATGAGCTTTGATAACAAACTGTACAAAACAAATTATTTAAGGCAAGGCAAGGCAAGTTTATTTATAGAGCACAATTCATACATTCAAGTGCTTTACAGTGACAGAAAAAAAAAAAAAAAAAAA
>CAFUXE010000169.1:527598-542590 GCA_903364295.1 Serranus cabrilla | reverse complement strand
TTGAAAAAGGACAGAAAAACACCATATTATGACGTGTTTTTGTCAAAGCGGTCAAACTTTAAAATTCCTTAAAACTCCTAAAAATGCTTAAAATGTCCCAATTTCAGTGTATTGATACATATTAGAGCCTAATCTTTCCAGAAATGACAGAAAAACACCATATTATTATGTGTCCAAAATTCGAAAAAAGTTGAATTTGAAAAAAATTGTGCTATTATGGTCTGTTGATACATATTACAATGTAATCTGTAAAAAAAAAAAGACAGAAAAACCCCATATTATGAGATGTCTAAAAATCGGAATAAAGTCATATTTCGGTATGTCGATTTTTATGTATTGTCACAAAAATGTCTCAAAAGTCATAGTTTGACTTCAAATACTGAAAAAAAGTCCAAAAAAACTCATGGTATAGTAAGTAAGTAAGTATGATGTTCAAAAGGTCCAAAAAAGACATAGTATTATTATATTGCAAAAATGTTAACAAAAAAAGTCATAGAATCGTATGATAAAAAAAAAAAAAAAGAATCATGGTATAGCATGACTTAAAAAATGCTTCTTTTTTTTTCTTAATTATTTAATGTATTTTCTTTCCATTTTTGCATGAAATTTTGGATAACTGACTGTACATGAAATGTGATAATTTAGTGAGTTTGTTCTTCATATTTAAAAAAAAACAAAAACAAAGGTATGAAGTATTTTTTCTTAAAATCTTTAATTGCAATTGTTGGAAGCAATTTTTGCATTCAACTTAAAAAACATGGTACATCATTTGTATTGCCCTCTTTCCTGCAGTGTGTGCTCACATTATAAATAGCATTTTATTTACTTACCCTAATATTTAACTTTGAAGTCTTTTTAAGGCCTGTTTAGGTAGCAGCCTTGCTTCTGTTTCAGAAGGCCATTGTTCCCATTTCTTTACAGTTTTTACATTGTAGAAAACAGGCGATCACAGCAGCCCGGCCATTCTCTTCAGGAGGATGTTCTGGTCCTGGGGGTTCATGGCCTCATAGGTGTCCAGTTCCAGGGAGAAGGTGGCATTGCCCGATGTCAGTGTTCGCAGGACGGTGGAGTAGCCCTTAAGAAGGAATCAGGCATGAATGGAAACACTGGTCAGGAGGACTCATTAAAACAAAAACTACAGACAAAAATGATTGAATTTTAAGAATGCATGACATGTATTGGGCCAATAAATGCAGCAACAACATTTAACACAGAGAAGAGAAACCACAGGATTGTTATTTGCAATACAGGTTCTGCAAGGATTCCAGTGAAAAAGTCTATTTGTTTTAACACAAAAAAAAGTCATCTTACCATCATCTCGGCCAGCGGCACAGTTGCCAGCAGCACCTTGTCGTCATGACGACTCTGGATGTCTTGGACGGTTCCTCTTCTTTGAGCTAAGTCCCCCAGCACGGAGCCAAGGCGTTCCTCCCCGACGGTCACCTCCAAGGACATCACAGGCTCCAGGATCTGACCTCCTGCGAGCCTCAGGGCCTGTTCAAACAGTCCCCACAAAATACTTTGTTTCAGACGCTGTAGCAAGCTCAGTTTTAAGGCTACAATAAACTGGGATCAGTGACAGTCACTGACGAGGACATTTTCAAACGGGTCCCTTGACCTCTAATCCCAGATATCAGACTAAAATTGGGCTTGTACCTACGATTCTCCCCTTTACAGACATGCCCTATTTTATGCTAATTACATGCAGTTGGAGGCAGAAACCACATAGTTTTTCTCATGCATTAAAATGTGTTATTTCCACCTATTGCATACTGGGGCCCTCGAACAGTCTGTGAAATGCATAAATCAAGTATGACTGGAAAGCTGAGACT
Organism: Serranus cabrilla; assembly: GCA_903364295.1. Lineage (NCBI taxonomy): Eukaryota > Metazoa > Chordata > Actinopteri > Perciformes > Serranidae > Serranus > Serranus cabrilla. The sequence continues at coordinate 540,758 of CAFUXE010000169.1, read as the reverse complement.
GGATTTTTCACTTGACCTCACTGTATAAAATGTGACCTCTATCATAACCACAGCCTTGTGAAACTTCATAACCACAAACTAGAAACCTAGGGCATTTCATTGTATAATGACAATAAGAGGTTTTCTCTGTAGTTGACAGAACACAAGTGCTCGAAATCCAATCGCCAAAAATACAGAAAAATCTCCAAAATATCTGGAGTTTATTAAACCAAATCACAGCTATTGGCGTCTTTTTGCCCATTTTTATTCATGTTCATTCAAGTCATGAAAAATAGTTCAATTTAGCACAAAATCTGTGGAACAAATTTGTTTAACTTATGAGACATAATTGAGTACGTGATATACTTTCATCATAAACAGAAAAAAAGAAAGAAAAATGGGGTAAGATCAACTGTCTATCTATTGATAATCCTGTACTGTTATGACACAGCTACCTGTAACTGTTTACCTTGAGCATGCAGCGGGAGACGCAGGCGGACACCATGGCCGGAGACGTTCCTGGTTCCATGTTGACACTTTGGATCAGTGTAGATACACCCTGTACAGGATATCCTAGCAAGGGACCTGAAGGCGGAAGCAGGCGGTAAAAAACAATTTGTGTTTTCTTAAATAATATTATCTGGCAATACATGTCTGAAAGACAGGGAAACACGTTTAAATCAAATATACCTTGAAGATATGAGCTGTGGACTCCATTCTCCACTGCATCTTTTATTTCGGGTGATAGCTGCTCCCCCAGTTCCTCTGTGAAAGCTACTTCACATGAATCCCCTGTAGTGGAGATGTCCAGAGGTGTGACAGCCAGCCCCACTGTGGCCAAATGTCGCCTGTCCCCAACAGTACGGTCCAGCGTATCTACATCATTAGATAAAAGGTAAAAATCGGATTAAGAAATCACCATGAAACTTCTCCAGTTGATTTGTTGCAATGAGAATTATGTTTTCTATTGCAAGCTCCTTTATTTTAAATATGTGCTCATTTGCATATATGTCCAGAAGGGTTCAACATTTTAGTTTCATTTTTTTTTACATACCAGAAAGGATTTTACAGAGGGAATTTTTGATAGCTCATTTTATCACTCCATGAATCAGAAAACACTGTCAGCAGCCATAATGAAATACATGTTAATTTTCAGGAATAAAATGTTCTAGAACAGTGGTTCTCAACTGGTCTGGCTTTGGGACCAACCATCACCCCATAATGACAAGCCGCAACCCAAATTGAGGAAAATCTTCAACTTTTAAAATGTATTTAATGAAAAGATGGTGCAGATTGAACCTGGGATAATACAGAATAACAATATGCCAACACAACAAAGGTTTAATGATAAACCAAAGCCTCCCTTTTACACTAAATAAGCTGCATTTTAATTAAAAAACAAAGGTGCATCTTAGATAACACAACATACCTTATTTTAACAGACTTAACAGCTTTCATGCACAAACATTAAATAAAAAAGTCCAACGAGAAGTATTTTCAAAAAGACTCGCCATGCCAATTAGCATATGAAAACAAACTGTGAGAGCGAATAGATAGCATTAAAAAATCCCCTTTAAAATAAAACCACAGGATTTGTTTTGCCCAGGCAAAGGCCCACGACCCACTGAAAATGGGTCCACGACCCACCAGTTGAGAATCACTGTTCTAGAAGCTATGACTGATATATGAACAAACCTCTCCATGAAAACCTTCAGTGAGAGAAAACAAATCATTTTGAGAAAATGGACTTTAAAGATATGTATTGTAAACACATTTTGCCAGATACTACAGGTAAATAGAGTCAAAATCAGACAGATATCACCATGAAACTATGTATCTAAGTTTTCTGAAATTGGTGGTTCAGAAAACTTGTGAGTTTAGGAGAAATCTAGAGATGAAAAAAGACCTTAAAGTGTGTTTTGAATGTTTTCTTTGTACTAGTTTGAAAGAAAATTGTTATGGAAGCAAAAAACTTCAAAATTGCAAGAAAATGTTTTTTGTGTAGTGAAATTCATGCACGAACAAAAACTACAACTTGTGACACAAGTTATGTATCTCCATCCCTTAACATAGCACACAGATTAAAGTTTGTACCTGAAGTAGAGACCTCGTGCAGAATGGACTCCCTGTAAGCCACCTGTAGAGGCCCGAGGTGAGTCTCAATGCCGTACTCTCTTCTGATCCGATCGTGGATTATCTCAATGTGCAGCTCTCCCATCCCACACAAAATGGTCTGAGGACAGAGACAATGTGTTCACTCACTGTGGCTGAAGCTCCGACTAAAAAAAAAGTCTTGGCTGATCCAATGATGGCCTTACCTGTCCGGACTCAGGGTCAACCCTGGCTTTAAGGCTGGGGTCTTCCCTCTGGAGGCAGTTGAGTGCATTATCGAGATCTTTCAAAAAGAAACAAACATTTGAGTGACTGCAATGCTGCTGGAGGATGGGTAGTAACACTATACTGACTGTCACTGACCAGCCTGTTTGGCCATGGTGGGTGGTTCTATGGTGCAGAAGAAGACGGGATCAGGGACCTCCACCCCTGAAAGGACCACGCTGCCATGTTCCCCGCGCCTCTTCCCTGCCCCGCCCTCATTCTGGGCTCGGCGGGCTGCGGCTGCTGCTGAAGCCTTCGATGACGTGATGGTGTCCCCTGTGACTGTCTTACGTGAAAGTGGACGTTTGGGAAGTTGAAAGTTACAACCACCATCTACTGTAGGTAATACACCGACTATGGATAAGCAAATACAGAATATAATGTATGTGGCTTTACCTGCTTCAGTCCCACAGTCAGGGCGATGTTTCCCGCCGTCATTGAGGGGATTTCTACATGCTGATCCGCAAATGGCACCATCAGCCTGCTCATCCTCTCACTACACACAACATGATGTAAAAAAAAAAATTTAAGTTTTGACAAATCCTAATAATGATTTTACTCATAAATGTAATGTACCGTACATACATGCTGTTCCTGTTGATGTTGTGGACAGCCGTCTGAGCTTTCAGCGTGCCGGAGTAAATCCTGAGGAACACCAGAGGACCTCGCTGCTTGTCGTGGAGAACCTTGAAGGCGAGAGCGCACAGTTCGTCCTTGTACCACCGCCTGCAGGATGACAAGCATGTCACATCAATGCGTAAATTAACATTAAAACATGTCTTATACGTATTATATTTACTGAAGGAAAATTCCAGCATGATTTGAAGTTTTGCTCATTTGTATCCATCTTTCACCCATGCAACATTAACTGTGGCTGTTCACTTGTGTGCATATTTTAAGTGCATTCCTATCGCTTTGATTCAAAGTGACACGGAAAATAAAGTACTAAAGATCACTAACTTCAGCCTATAAATACAATGGCTTTGGAGGACGTTGTGTTTGAACTACACCAAGATTAAAATTTGAATTAGAATGCAGAACCTGGACAGAGAAATGCTGGATTCGTCCTTTAACTAAGTATCACAACAGCTCAGGTCTGAACTAGTTAAAGGTGAAAGATTTCACTCACACCAGGTCATGGTGCCGTTCATTGGGGGCCGGCAGGTAGGCGGTGATGGCGTCTAAAAGAGGCTGAACGCCTTTGTTTCTCAAAGAGCTCCCACAGAGCACTGGGACGCCTTTACGGGTCAGAGTCACCCGCCGCACGGCCTCCTGTAGCTGGGGAGACATTAGCACTGATCACTCTGTATCACAAGTAACAGTGCTGCTTTGTAATGATGAATTATGCAACACTTACTTTGATGGAGGGAACAGCATTGAAATTGTCACTAAAATCAGTCAGCAACAGTTCAGCAAACTCGTCATCCAGATCAGCAACCTAAGATTGAGATTGTGAAAAATAAAGCATCTCAATATTCAAAATTGTCATTTTTGCTGTAAATGTCATGACGTGTACCTGCTCGATTAAAGCTGCCCTGGCCTCGTTGGCCTCCTGCAGGAGCTCCGGCCGGTCTGAGTGGTCAAGAGGTTTGCTTTCAAACATTCGCCCATCATCGTCTCGCATAGATTTTGGCTTCCATATCAGCTTCTGATTGGTTAACAAGTCGACCACACCTGAGAAGTTTTTGCCACAGCCAACAGGAATCTATGACACAGGGGAGACAACGAGTTTGTTTTTCAAATTAGTCATTAAAAATGATACCATAATAAAAAAGTTAATTATGACTTATTTTACTCAGTAGTCCATTATCATAATAATGATAATAATAATAATAATAATAATAATAATAATAATAAAAGTATAAAAATCGTTGCCCAAATACTGTTAACAAATCCACTGATAAATTAAAAAATAGCTATACTTATAGCTTAAGTATATAAAGTTATTACAATTAGCTCGAGCAGCAACATCAGTATTATGTACACACTAATACATTAGTAATGATAATCCAGTAATGTTCTGCCATTCTGCGGGGTGAAAACTTTGGATGCCTTTACTTTTGTAAAAATGTACTTAAAAAGTTTTGTATCCAGGACTTTTACTTGTAATAGAGTATTGCTACTTTTATTTATGTGAAATGTCCAACTACTTCCATATTTCTTCTTCTAGCACTGCTAATAATCACAGCTTCATTTACCTGTATTCTTATCAGCTATTTTAATATTCAATATTTAATATATATTCTATGATTAAAAAAATGATGTATTGATAGGCATGTAAAAGCTGCTGTTTTTCTAAAGGCCTACCTGCAGGAGGACTGGATTGGCTTTCAACTTCTGTCTAATGCTGTCAAGGGAGAAACTTAAGCTGAGGGGAAAATACGAAAGGTTTTTAGTTACATATATTTTTTAAAAAGTGCACGAGATAATACTCAGTTACTCACCTTGCTGTGGGTTTATCCATCTTATTCAGGAAACAAACACAGGGAACGTGGTGCTTCTCTGCTTGTCTCCACACGGTCAGAGTCTGAGCCTGTTTTCAAGGCAACAGAAGCGACTGTGTTCAGACTGCATACAATTATATCACACAAAAATTAAACTCAGAAACACTTTAAAAGCCGTGGGCTCACTTCAACACCAGCAGAAGCATCGAACACTGCAACAGCACCATCAAGAACACGAAGGGCCCGCTCTACCTCCAGAGTGAAGTCAACATGTCCTGGAATCAGAGACAGTGATATTTTTTAAGGGGCTGCTCTTTCTCATTTCCAATTAAGTGTTTTACTCTCACAGGGAAGCTCTTAATACCTGGGGTGTCTATGAGGTTTATTCTATGAGATTTCCAATCAAACGTGACCGCTGCCGACTGTATGGTGATGCCACGCTCCCTCTCTTGAGCCATAAAGTCTGTGACTGTATCACCATCATCCACGTCTGAAAGCAACCGAGTAGACTGATATAAATCACAAAGAAAGACACAAACACTCCATGTATAGTTGATAATTAAATATGTCCATGTTTTGCTTTTTAACATCCTACTCACCTCCTAGTGCTCTCGTGTAGCCGGAATAATAAAGCATCCTCTCCGTGGTCGTTGTCTTTCCTGCGTCAATGTGAGCCATAATGCCGATGTTTCGGATCCTGCAGATAAAGTGCATGAGTTAAAAGGGAGCCCGCAGCTGATTCCACAGAGCAGTATGAAGAACTGACTGAAGAATACTCACTTGGAGATATCCGGGTTGGCCACAGCTCGCAGTGATTTGACATCATCTAGGAAGGTAAACAGGAACCAGAATTACGATGATCTGAATGAATCACTGATGCCATGAACACATTTCTACAACCCTGACTCCATAAAGTTTAAAACAATGTAAAAAAAAATCTGAATTCAAAGTGTATATTTAAAGGGGAAAAAATGTATCAGTTTGAACTTGAAATATACTAGCCCCAAATCAGTGTGGGATCATAGGACTCCCCTGTCTCCATGAGATACGCCTCTTGATTTTACAATTCCAATTATTTCATATTTTTTATCTGAAAAAATTAGCTTTTAAGATGAATATCCATTAGGTCATGTGACCAGTGTTGACATTGATACGCCTGTTATTATTGCCTTTAAACACTTTTTTGAGCGGCTGATTCGGAGTTTGACTGAAGCCGGAATAAAGAAGAGGTTTAACCCAAGCAAGGAAGGGGTTTGCCGGCAGCGAATGTCCGTCGAATATCCAACTTAAAACTGAATTCACTGCAGTACATTTCCATGACATAGGGCTGTGCAATGTCGCCTAAAATCATATATCCGTCATCAAACTTAAACCAGCCAAAACTGGAATCTACTAGCTTTCTTTAGCCTGATGAATCATTTATTATATTGTTTGTCTGTTTGTTTGTTTTTAATACAGAATAATATTGCTACTGATATTTATACGTACCTGGAAGAAAGCTGTAGTGTCTTTTGGCATGGCAGCTCACTCTGCACCTGCAGCACTGGAGCCCAGTAGCTAATAAAAACCTTCCCTGTGAATGAAAACAAACACTTTATGGAATCAACATGATGCTTAGATATTTTTTCAGCAACAGGACTTGAGTTGGATGAAATGTTTCTTACCCGAATCATCCTGCTTACTGTCCGAACAGCTCTAACACGTATCTTTACTGCCTTTTCCTCAGAATCAGTCCGAGCTGTAAACGACTCATTGTGGATGGCTACATTTTATTAGAATTAGAATTATTCAAGAGCAAGAGCAAAGCGTTAAAATGCCCTACAAATAACATAATCTACGATTTAAATGTCACGCTTTCTTTAGGTACGGCTCGAAAAGGCGTCCGTCGAAACAAGCATTCCGGGGAAAACAAAATTAGTTCCGTCGTTTTCCGGGGGTTTCAGAGGGTCAATATAAAATGTCTCAATGGCAAAAAGACGTACAAAATCGTTTGTAGCCATTAATTACTCAATTTCTGAAACATTTTAATTACATTTTAATTACATTTTACACAGTTAATTTTGTTAAGAAGAAGCCGATCATATTAAATCAATGGACAATCCGTTGCGTCATGACGTACTGACGTACATGACGTACTTCCTCTAAGTATCGGCGTCGGGGAAAATAACACCGAAACGACCCCAGCCTCAAGAAAAACACCAAATATTCTGCGTCCTCAGCAGCTGTCAACATCTGTGACGCGTTCACCGTAACACCCAACTAATTTAACACAAAATGGTAAGAAGACAACAGCTTTTTAAATGAATTATACGACGTTTATCAGGCATTTTTTACAGGTTAGCATGTTGTGCTAGCATTAGCTTTAGTTCACATGTGGCGAGGTGACGTGCTGCTCAGCTCTGGCGTTGTTTACAGGGTTAAAACTAATAAACCTCCGCTGAAAAACATGCAGATTAAATTTAATGTGTATTTCTATAAAAGTTTTCTTACTTGCTTACCATTCATATTGTTTACTCATCTGTTCTGGATCTCTAAACGGTGTTTACTCTAATGTCAAAGCACGCCAATAACAACTTTATCCAGTGTAGACCTCATTTATAGTGGAATATTATGTAGTTTTGCATGTAATTAAAAGTGTTAATGAACTTGGTCAAGTCTAAACAGATAACCCATCTTAAAAAAAAATTTTTTTTGGCATTTGTGTTTTCACACAAATAAACAAGCAGGTGGATCTAGGGCTGCAGTAAACACTTAACGTTACTTTATCGATCAATCTGACAATGTTTCGATAATTTCCATCTAAAATTGCTTACTTGTGCAACCAGCAACCCCAACTATTTATTTATTTAAATAAACAAAGACAAGCATCAAATTTATCACGCTTGAGGGGCTGGAAGAGGCAAGAGCTTGTTCAGCATTTTTAACCTAAAATTGACTGAAGCAATGATTACATTTTAAGTTGTAAATCAATTGTAGATGGATAACTACTTCATTAGCTCTACACACACATTTAATTAATAAGTATGTGCCAGTTTAAATAATGAATACCTTTGAAAATTGCATGCAACACTTAAGGGCCACTGTGGGAATCCTGTTAGTTGCTTTAATGCCAGAAGATTAATGTAAAATATGTGATTTTCTCAGGCAGTTAAGACATAATTTTCCAAAGAGCGTCTATTTTATGTAGTATCCTGTAATTTTTAACTTTGAACATAGAACTGTAAATTTCTGCTCAACCCCGTGCATTCATTATACTTTAGTTAAGTTGACTTGAATTGCATTTGTATTTTCTTTTATAGCCCCAGAACGAGCACATTGAGTTACACCGCAAGCGACATGGCTACCGCTTGGACCACCATGAAAAGAAAAGGAAGAAGGAGAGCCGTGAGGCCCATGAGCGGTCCCACAAAGCCAGGAAGCTCATTGGATTGAAGGCCAAACTGTACCACAAGCAGAGACATGCAGAGAAGATCCAGATGAAGAAGACGTGAGTATACACACAAAAAACCTCTGTTTGTCTTTATACAAACCAAGACTATGCCCAATAAGCAGTTAAACATCTATCACTTGTGTCTTTGCAGCATCAAAATGCATGAACAGAGGAAGACCAAACAGAAGAATGATGATAAGACCCCAGAGGGAGCAGTGCCAGCCTACCTGTTGGACAGAGAGGGACAGTCCCGTGCTAAGGTCCTCTCCAACATGATCAAACAGAAGAGGAAAGAGAAGGCTGTAAGTACCAGCTGGAATCTGCTCGTTTTAGTTGTTGTCAATATGCAAAAAAACTTAAATGCATTGTTACATCTGTGGTAGTCATAGATGTGTGGAAATAACATAACTGGTTTCCAATCACACATGTGCAATGTCTTCTGCAGGGCAAATGGGAGGTGCCTCTGCCAAAGGTGCGTGCCCAGGGAGAGACAGAAGTGCTCAAAGTCATCAAAACTGGAAAGAGACAAAAGAAAGCCTGGAAGAGAATGGTCACTAAAGTTTGCTTCGTCGGCGACGGCTTCACCCGTAAACCTCCGAAGTACGAGCGTTTCATCAGACCCATGGTAAGATCGCCGAGTCTTGTTGCATTCTACACTTGAAGTAATCTGAAACACTGTTTTTCTCACACACATGCATACAGGATTAATGTTTAAGTTGAATTGAACATGTGTTGTAGATGTCTAAATGATCTCCCTCTCTTTATTCTACTTTTAGGGTTTGCGGTTTAAGAAGGCTCACGTCACACATCCGGAGCTGAAGGCCACATTCTGCCTCCCTATCCTCGGAGTGAAGAAGAACCCCTCCTCACCCCTCTACACATCTTTGGGAGTCATCACAAAAGGAACCGTCGTAGAGGTCAATGTCAGCGAGCTGGGCTTGGTTACACAGGGAGGAAAGGTTATCTGGGGTGAGTCATTTCTGTGTGAATCAATCAATCTACTTGTCGATAAATTACTAGATTTAACTTGATAAATGCATTTAGATACAGAGTTCATGGAAGGGCTTGAACTGGGTAGTTTGTGTCCTTAGCTGGCTAAAATTTGTACATTTACTCTATATTAGTGGTAAGTGACAGTGTTTAAACTAAAATATTTTTTTCTACTTCCCAGGTAAATATGCCCAGGTGACAAACAACCCAGAGAACGATGGCTGCATTAATGCAGTCCTGCTGGTATAAGACTCTTGACCTTTTTGTACAGACTGTGCCTGATAACTCTACATTTACACGAGGAGTGTAACAACAACAACGAGCACAAAGATGCAACAAGCAGTGGGCTCAAATCCTGGGAATGATAAGAAGATCCCTGGTGCTGCACTTTGCAACACAACAGTTTTTGTAACAGAAGAAGACGACGATGGGGTGATTTCTGTGTTAAATGTCATTATAAATAAAGTTGATATGACTAAATCATCTTGTCCTCTTCTTGGCCTGCCTGTAATATATTCCATTTAAACAGTTAAGATATGTATTTGTAATTCTTTAATTATTGTGTTTTATATTTGGTAGTTATCAGAACTAAGGTTGGCTAAAAGATTGAACTCTATAAGAAATAACACCTATATAATTTCCTTGCAGTTTTCTAATGCAGGTGTTTGTCCTCTAAGGACATCAGAGAAACATTTTCATAGTGAAGCACAAAAGTTAAAGAAAAGGAATAGGACAAAACCACTGTAGACAAAGCAAAAGGAAACATGTTATAGACCAACATCTTATAATAAAGGGTTAATTTGAACTGAAGTGAAATAAAAATATTAGTGATCTAACAATCTATGTTCAAAATTAAATTTTAACAAATGCTGAAAAACATCTCAAACCTGATATTCAGCTCAAGACTGCGGAGATAAAATGTACAAACTTAGTTTGTATTTGTTTTTGTCACTTTATGGTTCTGAACTTTTGAGTCTGAAGCATGCAACAGAGACACTTGACAAAAATTCATTGATTCATATTTTATTTGTACTTTGTTTGTCTGGGGTGTTTTCAACAGAGATGCTCGCTAGTGTTGGCTTTCCATCCACACAAACAATCTTTCACAGTCCACATAAAACTCCTTCACCTGCTGGTGAGCAAATGAATAGAAAACATTTCATTTGTTGTGTTGGTTTCAGAACCTGGCAGCAAACTGTCAGATTTTGAAAAACAGAAAAAGGCAGAAAAAGTCCTTCATAAGAGTGTTGGGATACAACTTTGTATGACTTCCTCCTCTTTAAAGACAAAATATACAACCGAGCATTCTTAAATCAAAGTAATTGGATAATCAACCACTCTGATATACAATTTTTTTTAAATTTAGTATTAAACAGTGTCTGCAAATTTTTAAAAGTAATTAAAAATAATACGTTTTGATCAAATTAAATGTTTTGTGTTGCAATACTGATTCCACAGTGTCCAGATGCAGCCGGAGGTTAAAAAACAAACAAATCAGAACTGTAAGGCAAAATGAAACCCAGAAATATTCCACTATGGACACATCCATATCAATTACAGTGTATATTACACATATATAACAGGATCATGTATCATATTGACAACATGTGATGTTAGACTTGTGTTGCTGCAGTATATAAACATGTTCAGTTTAATATGATACATATAAACAGTTCCTGACCAAGGCAAACTGTGACTGTTGATGGACTCGTGTACAGTGGACTCAGAAGATCTAAAAAATAAAAAATAAAAGTTAAATAAAAAATCATTAAGGCAGGTGTTTCCAGTATAGGGCTGCAACGATGAGTCAACTAATTGATTAGTCGACTGACAGAAAAATATTTTAATCATCAATTAAATAAGGTAGCCTTTTATGCAAAAATGGCTCTCAAATACGGAGATATCCTGCTTTTATGTTTTAAACTATAATAAACAGAATATCTTTGGGTTTTGGTCTGACACTGACTTTTGATAAACTAGGATGGACATTTTTCCCAATTTTCTGACATTTTATGGATCAAAAAAATGAATAAAGAAAATGATCTGCAGGTTAATTGATGATGAAAATAACTGATAGTTGCAGCCCTCTCCCCAATAAATGCACAACAGTGACATGCCGCAGTTTTACAGACAGGACACCCTGTTTGTCATTTAGAAGCTCTCGGGAAAATGAAAGCGCCTCGGAGACTCTCACTGTGGTGTGACATAAAGTGGAGATTAAGCTCCTTAATCACTTACAAAGGATAGCATTCCAGTCTTATTATTTTTTCATTCAACTGGCGCTGGTCTCTTCCTTGAGCCTCTGCATTCAGTGTAAGCGATATTGGACATTGGAGAAGGCCTGCTGAAATCCTCCACGTGGCCACAGGGCCAGACAGAATCCTCCACAGGGAGCTGCTCAGAGTTCAGTCAGGTTGACTTCCTCTCTTTAGTCATTTGGCTGCTGAGAGCGTTTTTATTCTCTTTTTAAAAAGTGCACAGTGATCGAACGCAGCGTCCATCAGATGCTTACATTATGTGTAGTAGTCCAGCTTGCTCTCTATCGTCTTGCAGCCTTTGACTGAAAACACTCTCTCAGATTTGGGGAAATACACAACATCTCTGGCCACCAGGTCTGCCACATTCTTGTCTGGCTGGAGTCCTCTGGCTTTCATCTCAGCCATGGCACACTGGACGACGTGCCGGTATTCCAGAGGCAGAAACGGGACAAAAAAGTCCACCAGGTTCTTGTCAATTAAACTTGTGTGCCACAAGCCACCTATAAAAAAAAAGGAGTAACAGATATAACGAGTAGTATAAAAATCCACATTTATCAAATGTAGTTTCTGAAGGATGTTGAAAGATATTCCTTTATTTCATACTCACTCTTCTTGTTGTTGAACACTGCTAGAGAGAGCAACGTTTCCAGATCTCTGAGCTCGATCTCTTCTCGCTGTCGTCCTGCTTTCCAGAAATCTAAAGCCGTCTGTGTGATGCTCTCCCCTCCAGCATTGCTGGGAAGAAGATTTGAAACAGGGAACACATTAGAATCTGCCTCTGATAGCAGTAATTGATTACATTTGTGTCCTCAACAAGTGAATCTGAGAAACAGATTCTAAATGTCACTGCTCTGTTGAGTTTTCATTACGGAAATACATAATTGATCAAGTAACCAACTATATCTCAAAGGCTGCAAACTGGTGTAAAACATTGCTTCATTGAATGAACTACAGATTAATGCAAAGAACTTGTGGAAAACAGCAATAAACGTCTCCTCAACCAGAACATGCTAAACTTAGGATGATGGCCTTGCACCTACATTTTACTGAGAAAAACTGCAGAAAACTCTCATTGCTACATGCAACTATTCTGAAATGTGTTTTCAGTCCTTAGTATTAATGTGCATCTTTAAACAGACAAGTGATTTGCGTTCCTTGACCATACAGACACCTTCATACAGTTCAAATAAAAATATTTGACAGATCTGATTTAGGGAATGCTTCCAGCTTTTCACCTGAGGAAGATGAACATGGCTTTCCGATATGAAACTCCATCCAGCTTGTCGTAGTAGTCCAGGTACGGCTTTATGCTGTCAATCAAGCCAGGATGCATCTTGTCCATCTCGTCGAAGATGAACATGGAGTGTGCACAGTTGGTGACATTGCCTTTGATCCACTGCTGTAGCTGAGACTGAGGAGAAACAGTAGCGTATTCATATAAAAGTCCAAACAGAACGACATCACTGTGTGTCATCTGAAAGTACTTGGATATGTCATCGTACCTTGTAGGTATCAAATTGGCTCGCATGTGGGAAGTGAAGTTCAGATGTGAATATATGAACGAAGCTGCTGTCTATTCCCTCTTTGTAAATGCTGTTAGCGATCAGCTGGCTAACAAAGTTCTTCCCGGTGCCGGTCCATCCGTGCAGAGAGAGCACCAGGGGCTTCTTCGGGTTCTCGTTG
>CAFUXE010000169.1:514380-527493 GCA_903364295.1 Serranus cabrilla | reverse complement strand
TAAACCAGGTGAAGATGACCTCAGACACGAGATAGAAAAAGCCAAATAAGGGCAATTGTGGGGTAAACTGTCTTCCTTCCGCAGGGCGGTGGCCAGAAAGCTGTAGCACCAAGAGGCTATGGACATAGCTTATGTGCCAACGATGGGCGGACTGAGACTAAATCCACAGTACTGCCCCAACAGTTTAGACCAATCAGATAGTTGCACATTCTCATTATAAAACTCTGTGTAACAGTAAGTTAGGTACCCTTTTTCTGTGAGGTGGTTGCAGCAAACTGCTTGCAGACTGTGATTTCTGAACAGATAAAGGTCCATGTACATGCTCGCTCTTTCATTACTGTCATATTAAATAGTTAAAAGGATTTTAGTCTCCTCTCTTCTGTTCTACAAAACAAACTCGCTCTAACAGTATAAAGACGGCCTTTAGTTTTTATGAGATAACCCAGATCTGCAATAAAATGCTGCACCTGAAATAGTGTGACCGGTGTCTTAAATATGCTTAATATGCTTAGTAAATATACTTGTCTTGTTACTTTACCTGATAAAACCCTGCATATGACTGAAATCTTGACCTGAAATGTTGCGATGGGTGTCTTACATGGCTAAACTTTGTTCATCATTGTTGAATATTTTACTTTCCCATTTAGATTTCGGTTTTGAAAGTCAAAAACACAAGCCATGGATGGCATTTTCGCTGCCATTGTCAAAAGCAGCACATCTGAAGATACATGGTATTCTCGAGACTGAAAGGGTATACGAAATTATAATCTAAACATTAGCTAAAGCGGTCAGAAATATGTAGCAAAGTAAAAAAAAAAGTACAATATATGACTTGATAGTCGTGGAACAGACGCTGCGTGCAATTTAACAAGAAAGGTTAAAGTGCAGTGCTTAGGTAAATATCCTTGTCTTGTTACTTCCCACCACTGTATACAAGTGGCCTACGTTTAAGAATTGGTAACCCGGTAAAATCCTGCATCTGTCAGAAATCTTGACCTGAAATGGTGCAATTGGTGTCTAAAATTGCTAAACTTTGTTAATCACTGTTGAGTATTATACTTTCCTATTTGGTTTCGGTTTTGAGTGTAAAGGAAAACACAAGCCATTGAAGGCACTTCCACTGCCATTGTTAGTGTAAATAATCAACACAACAGATACTTGTCACTTTGAAAACAAACTGCATATATGTTATTCACATGCTCACCTGTTGCATTAAAGGCTATCCATTTGGAATCGCAACTTTCGTGTAAATAATTGTAGATCGTCCGCCCCAGAGCCGCACCGATACCTAGCACCACCGTTGTTGTGAACGGCTCAAACGCGTAAACAAGCACGCTGACTGATGAAAAAACGTGCAACAACAAACACAGGTGTGCCGATTTCATTGTCAAAATAGCTTAATTCCCGACATTAGTCGCCGTTGCGAGTTAAAAACAACCATAACACCACGATACAAACCGCGCTACAGCAGCAGCATGCTAACTAGCTAGCTTTCTGACAACGGGGAACTTCCGTACACGTCATGGAGACGTAACAAACGCGACGAGCATCAGAAATGTTTTTTAAGTTTGATGCTAAATATACATAATTATGAGATAACACTAGGTTTTATACAACCCCACACAAATTAAACACTTGTATAGCTAACTTACAATGCAACAGGTGTAGCTAAGGTTAAACCACCCCCCGATATAAGCTAGTTTACAGCTGTTTATGTGAGAAGACATCACAAAAATGTGGATAATATGTAAGCTATCCATGTGTTACCTGTCTTGTTAAAAGAAATCCACTCGGGTCGACAGCACTCGTGGAAATAGTAGAAAATGTTCTGGTAGCTGGCTAAAAACCCGGTCAGAGCCGCAGCCATGCCCACCGCTATGCTGGTGCTGATGGGCTCGATCGCCTCTGTTTTGCCAGCGGACCAGGTAAGAATCCACAGCAGCAGGAGGTGTTGCTTCCTCGGGTTCATTTCTGCAGAACCACCGCTTCTTCAAACTTCGATAAAATGGGGGTAAAACGCACAATTCAGCGTGCAAAGGACAATTTGTTTGCTAAAGCGGACTGAGTCAACATAGTGTTGGACTGCTGACAGTGGAGGCGCTGTGGTGGTCATGCACACGGCGAGTTTTCGTGACGTCAGAGTCCAAAGGTAACGGCCACCTGAGGATAGTGGATCTCATCCTTTATACTAATCAGGAATTAATTAAAAATATATTAAAACTATGATTAATAATAAATGTATAAATATATCCGGTATGGTAATTGATTTTCATTACATAATTAGGTTTTATGAGTTTTTTGTGTCATCTACTTGTTATATACCTGACAGTGAATAGATATATATTTTTAAATGTCATATATGTTCATATGCATATATATTTCAAGATACAGAGTAAGAAATGCACTATTTATTATTTATTTTTATGTCTAAATTGTTATGTTTATGTCTAATGTCATTGTTTGAGTACGCTTCATTAAAACATCTCAAAATAACAACCATCACTAGAAATGCATAATGACTTAGTAGCCTGTCTCAAAATAATGACAAACAACAATCACAATAATGCATCTCAAAATATCAAGAAACTTTCTCAAAACAATTACTTACCTATCTTTAAAATAATGACTCAGTATCTTAATGCTATTATTGCCAGAGGAGTTCCTCTGACGACCATACAAACGAGTTGAATCCAGGGATAGCATTAATGTAAGGGTAGACGTAAACTCAACATCCAAAAATCCAACAATAATGTAAACATAAGGAATTATTAGCTACACAAAAAAGCTACAAACAGAATAAATATTTCCAATATTTAGCTTGAGTTTTTTGTGTTTAAAAGTGCCCATAATATGCATCCATCACATGTTGGCATTATGTGTAGTTGTGCAACCTTCTACATATCGTCTTGCAGCCTTGGACAGAGAACACCTCCTCAGATTTGGGAAAATACATTAAATCTTTGGCCACCTGGTCCGCCACATTCTGGTCCGGCTGAAGTTTTCTTGCTCTCATCTCGGCCATGGCACACTGGACAACATGACGGTACTCCAGAGGCAGAAACGGGACAAAGAAGTCCACCAAGTTCTTGTCAATTAGACTTGAATGCCACAAGCCATCTGAAGAGGGAGATTGAGAGATGCTGCCAATCGTGCAGGTAGAAGAATAGAAACTATTTTTGTGCGACAAAAAGTCTACTCACTGTTATTGTTGTTAAATGCAGACACTGAGAGCAATGTTTCCAGGTCTTTAAGCTTGATCTCTTCTCGATCTTGTCCGTTTCTCCAGAAATCTAAAGCTGTCTGTGTGATGCTCTCACCTCCAGCATTACTGGAACAAAGTTCAGAAACAGGAAACGTATTTGATTTTTAAACATCTATTTATATCTACACATATTTACTCTATATTATCCATATTTGTTTAAGTTTTAATAATGTGCTTTCAAATGACTTTATGCCATTCCTTTACAACAGCATCATCATTTGCAAAACAAATAACTTCCTCCTAAACGAATAACTTCCTCGCAGTGCTCCAGCCCTCCCTTTCTACAAAAGATTTGAAACCATTAATAAATATTTTAAATACTTCAGGGACTACTGTCACTAGGGTTGGGCCCATGGCTGTCAGTCCACAACCACTTGGCACAGCATCATGATTTGAAAGCCCCACCCTCCATCCACATCTACACCTGGGCGCAGGTACGCACTTGCATTTATTTAGTGCTTAAAAAGTTAATATTCTGATTCATTTAATGGAGCACAGACTGATTTTGTGACTGTGACTGTCATATCAACAAATCTAGCAGAAGTAGAGAAGAGAAAATGTAAACTTTTAAGAACTCAGTGAATAAAATGACAGACATTCTTTTATTTTTAATGGTTGTCCCTGTAGTGGATTTTATGCTCATGTCATTTAAATAGTTTGGATGATCAGCACGGATACTGACGCCTCCTGTAGTCAAATTAAAAATTCTGATTGCTCAGACAAATGTGTTCATGCTTTCACCTGAGGAAGATGAAGATGGCTCTCCGATAAGAAACTCCATCCAGCTTGCTGTGGTACCCCAGGTACGGCTTTATGCTGTCAATCAAGCCAGGATGCATCTGGTCCATCTCATCAAAGATGAACATGGAGCGAGCACAGCTGCTGACATTGCCTTTGATCCGCTGCTGTAGCTCAGACTTAGAAAAAACAAAAGCATAATTGATTTATATAAGAGGCCGAACAGAGCTATGTCTCTGTGTATTCATTGTGTCTACTTTTAAACACACCTTGTAGATATCAAATTTACTTTGATGCGAAAAGTGAAGTTCAGATGTGAGAACATGAACGAAGCTGCTGTCCTCTCCCTTCTTGTAGATGTTTTTAGCAATCAGCTTACTGACAAAGTTCTTCCCGGTGCCGGTCCGTCCATGCAGAGAGAGCACCAGGGGCTTCTGGGGGTTCTCGTCGCTCATGAATCCACTCACAGCTTTCAGGATGATGGGTGACGCGATGTGCTGTCCGAACAGTTTGCTTTCCAGGTCAGCCTTGAAACCTAGAGAGTGCACAGCAGGAACATCATACTTAATTAAAAAGAAATAAAAATGACAAGAACAGAACAGCTCAGAGCCAGGGCCTCAGAAACATGGACAAGAATGTTAAATAAAAATATTAAAGAAATTACATAAATGTATTTTACAAGCTTTCTTATACTCAAACTTTGATTAATCAACTTGTCTTTGATTCTGAAATTTGATTTTTAGTCTTCAGCCATTTAAGTCACACTTTAATTACAAGCAGCACTCAAATACAAGTTGAAAAGTGTTGCAAAATGTCCACAGTGGCACAAGTCCTCAGCACTTTTTCAGTGTCAACCTTTGTTGTCTTTGAATGGCTACCTGTGAACATTTTACTCTTGAGATTCCTCCCTCTGCTTGCTTGGTGAGGTGAGGCTACCTGAGTGGTCCAGATTCAGACCAGGCTGCCTGTTCAGAATGTGAGCTCCTGACTGTATGTAAAAGTAGATTTTTAAGATGTTTGTCCCTCAAGTTTGATTCAAACCGTCGTCACATGTACACATCTCACATACCTTCTGCATTGAAAGATATCCATGTTGAGTCACAACTTTCCTCTGGATTGAAGATTTTCCTCCACAGATTCTTGACATCTTCAAATGTTTCTTTGAACGGATTGAACGGATTCACTGCGACACTGGCTGTCAAAATAACGTGCAACAACAAATAGAATTTCAATTCTTTCATCGTTGAAACCACTTAGTTCCTGAAGGGAGCAGCTTTTATCCGGTGCAACAGTCTTCACACTGTACAACCCCTCTGATTCAACAGTGGTAACTTCCACAATAGAAACTGGTCGAGCAGCCTTTCAAGATCAAGTGCATTCAACGTGTCTCTGTGATTGTAAAAGTTGCCAAATGATCTCTGAATGTAAGTCTGGATTAGCAGCCATTAGTGGTGGAAGAAGTACTCAGATCCCTCCAAAAGTAAGAGTACTAATACCACACTGTGAAATACTTCACTAGAAATAAAAAGTCCTGCATTCAAAACTTAGTTAAGTAGAAGTACAAAAGTATCAGCATCAAAATGTACTTAAGGTATAAGAATGCATTGCTGCATTAATAAAAGCAACATTTTACCTTTGTCAAGGCAGGGCTAAGTTCAACTACCTAATGTTAATGTTGTGTGGTTGAATTTATAAAAAAATGTCCAATCACTTTAAATTGATTATGTTTTCCATGTTTAATTTTGACCTGAAAAGTAACTAAAGCTGGCAGCAAAATGTAATGGAATAAAAAGTAGAATATTTGCCTCTAAAATGTAGTGAAGTAGAAGTATAAAGTTACTAATTAGCATATCCACATTTGGAATATTATTTGAGTACCAAATGATTAACTATTAATGATTAACCAACAGTGTTATTTATCGATTTTTCAGCAACATTCTGACAACATTTTGTGAGCTGCAGAGCTCCATAAGTAATTCTTAATAGACACATGGTTATGTTTTTCATTAGTGTTGATATAAATAAACAGAATTGGTATTGGCTGAAAGTTGCAGAAGCCAATTAACACTCATGAATTCATCTTTATGGGTCAACGTCTTTAACTCAGCATTCTCAAATGTAGACACAATGTATAAATTATCATCCTCACAAACACACTACAGGTAGGTTTACTCCAGTTTACTAATGGTATGATTATAAAGCTTGACTTCCTCTCCTCACTTATTTTGCTGAGTGTGTTTTTACGTGTTAAAAAATAACAATCATCATGTCCATCAGATGCTGGAATTATATGTAGAAGTTCAAACTGATCTCTATTGTCTTGCAGCCTTTAGAAGAGAACACCCTGAAAAAATTGGGGAAATATTCAAAATCTCTGGTAAACTTGTATGCCACATTCTTGTCTGGCTGAAGATTTCTGGCTCTCATCTCGGCCATGACGCACTGAAAGACATGTCGGTGCTCCAGAGGCAGAAACGGGACGAAGAAATCCACCAAGTTGTCATCAATCAAGCTTGAATGCCACAAGCCACCTGGAAATGAACGAGAGACACTGACAGTATTACAAACCACAAAGAAACGTTTATTTTCATTGAATCTATTTTTGTGTGATGACGCAAACAAATTTTCTAACTTTCATTGTTATTAAATGCTGATCCAAAGAGTGATGTTTCCAGATCTTGTAGCGTGAGCTCTTCTCGATCTCGCCCCTCTCTCCAGTAATCTAAAGCTGTCTGTGTGATGATATCCTCTCCAACATTACTAAAATGAAGATCAGAAACAGAGAAATACTCAAATTAGAATGTAACCTCATTTACACTTGGAAAATATAAAACTTTGTATAATTGTATTGTGGTTGTATTTTCTGCTAAACCAGGGTGTGCTGACTTTAAATGTTGATTTGGGACATGTAATAACAAAAACTGCAAGATTAGCAGAAACCATGTAAATCAGTAAATGCAAAAATTTTATGAAGAACATAAAAAAGTACAAGACCATATTATTTCCTGTTTCTGGAGCCACAGAGCCCCACACTACAACCACAGTTTTCTAAGGTGACTTTGAACATCACTAAATTTAGAAAATGTAATTTAATTACAATCCTTTGTCAAACAGCTTTCTCCCAGTGCTCTTACCTGTCTACATGCAGGTTTGAATCAATTAATACACATTTAATTCCACCAAAATTATTTTCTTATCCACATTTCCCCCCTCTGTGGTTCAGATCTGATTGATTGATTTGGATTGGTCAGACCTCAACAACTGCATTTCACCTGAGGAAGATGAAGATGGCTTTCTGAAAAGAAACTCCATCCAGCTTGGTGTGGTATAGGAACGACTTTATGCTGTCAATCAATCCATGATGCATTTGGTCCATCTCGTCGAAGATGAACATGGAGCGAGCACAGCTGGTGACATTGCTTTTGATCCACTGCTGTAACTGTGTCTAAAAAATAGAAGAAGAAAAAAAGAAAAAACAATTTATTGTTTAACTTATTCATACAGTAGGTCAAATGATGCCTGTGTCTGAATCATGTCTCTTTTTAGTCATACCTCATAGGTCTTAAATTGACTTTTAAGCGGGAAGTGAAGTGTGGATGTGAAAACATGAACGAATCGGCTGTTCATTCCCTCTTTGAAAATGTTTTCAGCGATCAGCTGGCTAACAAAGCTTTTCCCGGTGCCGGTCCATCCGTGCAGAGAGAGCACCAGAGGCTTCCCCGGGTTCTCCTTGCTCATGAATCCATTCACAGCCTTCAGGATGATGGGTGAAGCGATGTGCTGTCCAAACAGTTTGTTTTCCAGGTCAGCCTTGAGGCCTAAAGAGTGAACAGCAGTTTTGACTTAATTGAAAAAAACAGAACAAACAGCTCACAGGTAGGGCTTCAGAGACAGAAGTAATAATTCATGGGCTCAAATATTATATATATATAAAAAAAAATCAAATAAACTTAAATTAATTTAGTGTTTTACAAGCTTTCTTGTTCGTGAGCAGATGCAGAAAAGGTGTGACGAGTGCTTAAAGAAGTCAAACTTGAGTCAAACAAGTCACTTATAGACAAGTTGAAGAGGTCTTTTTGTATTATTATAAGGTGAGGTGATGGGATAGTTACACATACAAGCGAGTCAGGTTGCATTAAAATGTAATTGTCAAGGTTCCAGATTAAACTGATGCAGTTGGGCTAAAAAAAAACTATAAACACAGCACAACTGTCTTCACATTTGCCTCACCTGTTGTGTTGAAGGAAATCCATGTTGAATCACATGTTTCACTTGGAGGGAAGATATTCAGCCAAAGACTCTTGACAACAGCGATCAAGTCTGTGATTGGATCAGACGTGTTTGCCAGGACACTGGCTGTCAAAATAATATTCAACAAAAAATATATTTGTACTGCTTTCATTGTGAAAAGCCCTTAATTCCAGATGTTAGCAGCGTTATATGATAAGACATCACAGGGAAGACTTCGCTCATTAGCAGACTAGAGTCCTAATGAAAGTAACTTCCTGCAACAAGAACCTGTTGAGCAACATTTCAGGAGCTGTTGTCAACGTGTCCCTTTAATTCTAAAAGTTGAAACTGAATTGTTTTGATGTTAACCAGTTGTTAACCAATAATACTGAGAAGATGTGTTTATGTTACATTGGAGTCTGGATTACCTGCCATGAGGCCCCAAACTTCTAAAAGCCCCAGCTCACTTAGGGTTTTTGTATCATAAATAATTGTTTGTTTATGTGTATGGGGATATGCATATATGAATATGTATCAGGTAGGAACACCAAGAGTTGGCTTCAGTAACATGCCTATTCAGTGCCCACATGCCTGTATTCATTAATTAAAATATAGTGCACAAATCTAGATGTCACACAGGGAAGACAATCGCAAAACTTCTTTTGAAAAATCTAACTTTTTAAGAATGCACTTTTTTCATAGTCTAAGTAAGGCAATCATTACTGGTGAAACAATGAATAAAATGATAGCCATTTGATCATTAATGCTGGTGCCTGTAGTGGGTTTTATGCCCATATAATTTGAGTAGTTTGGATGACCATTGTGGAAGATATAATTGTCCAGCGTGATGTTTCACATCCTCATATGTTAATTTACCAGCATCAAAATGTACTTTAAATATTAAAAGTAAAAGTACTTGTTATGCAGAATGGCCCCACTCAGACTGTTATATACTTTCCAAATATATTTGTTGGGACCACAGGTGTGCCACAGATGACTTTGCACATTTGTACACACTGGACTGTTTTGAATCTAAAGGCAACAGCATTTTGGATCCCTTTGTTATCCAACAGAGGACACAAACCCCAAAATTCTGTCCCAGCCCAAGGGTCGAGTTGCATCTACAGATGTGTGATAACATCACTGGTCAGAAAGAACCTCTGTCATCACAGGACATCTCCTGGGTTATAAAACCCTGCAGACTCTGCTGTCTTTCTTCTTTCCTCTCCATCGTCTCCCATAAGAGACAGAGACCGTGCTCACGTCGGAGGAAAGGGCATCCAGCATCTGGCCAGGACAGGCTTGGGGATTCCCCCTGAGATCTCTCTTCTTGTGACGTATTTGGATATAGCCAAACCAAAGCAGTGCATCAAGATTTTGATTAATGGGCACAATTATGCTACAACAGCAGTCAGCACAGAGACCATGACAGAAGGGCTCACAACTGCTTCAAATGCAACAGGAGCGAGTGAGCGACTTCACTTGGAAGAAAGCAGCGACCAGTTTGCAACCACACCCAGCAAAGGACTGCAGGACCCCACCTGGAACCAATTCTCCTAGCGTTCTTCTGCTTCTCTCATCTGAAGGATTTAAAATTCTTTCATGGACTGGGCAAAGTAATTGGGCCTAGATAACAGGCAAAAGGCTTAGCACAAGTTTACCAGACAATTCATACATGTTAATTTTAATCTATAAAAATGTCTAATCATTTTAAATTTACCATGTTTTTCAGGTTTAATCTTGTCCTGAAAAGTACATTGAGTAGAAGTATAAAGTTTCATTAATGGAAGGAAGTACAAGTACCTCAAAGTTGTACTTTTGGCATACCCACATTAAGAAAATTGGAATTTTTTAAACCTGAAGAATTACAATTAATTATTAACCAATTGTGATATTTATTGAGGATTATTCAGCAACATTTTGACTATTTTGACAACATTTTACTACATTTTGTGAGCTGCAGAGCTCCATAAGTAATTCTTAATAGACACAGGCAGGTTTGTCATTATTGTTAAGGTAAATAAACAGAATTGGTATTAGCAAAAAGTTGCAGAAGCCAATTAACACTCATGAATTCATCTTTATAGGTCAACGTCTTTAACTCAGCATTCTCAAATGTAGACACAATATATAAATTATCAGCCTCACAAACACACTACAGGTAGGTTTACTCCAGTTTACTAATGGTATGATTATAAAGCTTGAGGGTTTTTATGTGTTAAAAAAGTAACAACCATCGAGTCCATCAGACGTTAGCATTTATGTAGAAGTACAAATTGCTCTCTATTGTCTTGCAGCCTTGAGAAGAGAACACTCTGTCAAATTTGGGGAAATAGTTTAAATCTCTGGCCACCTGCTCTGCCACACTCTTGTCTGGCCGAAGACCTCTGGCTTTGATCTCGGTCATGACGCACTGAACAACATGTTTGTACTCCAGGGGCAGAAACGGGATGAAGAAATCCACCAAGTTCGCATTAATCAAGCTTGAATGCCACAAGCCACCTGGAAATTAACGAAAGACACGGACACTATTAAAAACCACAAAGAAAGAAAGCTTTTTTCATATAATCTTCTTGTGAATAATAAATAAAACAGGTCTACTTACTTTCATTGTTGTTAAATGCTGCTTCAAGGAGTAATGTTTGCACATCTCTTAGCTCGATCTCTTCTCGTTCTCGCCCCTCACTCCAGAACTGCAAAGCTTTCTGTGTGATGATATCTCCACCAGCATTACTAGGAGAGATTTTTTTTCACATTTACACTTAGCAAATATAAAACTATGCATAATCATACAAATCAATTAATAAAATCAATCAATTGTTGGTTGTTTTTTCTGCAAAAAACAAGGCGTGCTAATTGTAAATGTTGATTTGGGGACATGAAGTAACAAAAATTGTAAGATAAGCAGAAACCATGAAAACATAAAAAACTGTAAAACCATCTCTCCTGTTGTAATTTCATGATTTCATGAATTTCATGGTTCAGATTTGACTGACTGATTCTGTTTGGTCAGACCTCAACAAGTTCATTTCACCTGAGGAAGATGAAGATGGCTTTCCGATAAGAAACTCCATCCAGCTTGATGTGGTAGTCCAGGAACGACTTTATGCTGTCAATCAATCCATGATGCATGTGGTCCATCTCATCGAAGATGAACATGGAGCGAGCACAGCTGCTGACATTGCCTTTGATCCACTGCTGTAACTGTGTCTAAGGAAAACAAATAAAATGCAATTTATTCTCAAGTGGGCCAAACAGGAAAAAGCATTTGTTTTGAATTGTATTTCCTTTTTGTCATACCTTATAAGTCTCTAAATTACTTTTATGGGGGAAGTGGATATCGGATGCAAGAACATGAACGAATCGGCTGTTCATTCCCTGCTTGAAAATGTTTTCAGCGATCAGCTGGCTAACAAAATTCTTCCCTGTGCCGGACCGTCCGTGCAGAGAGAGCACCAGGGGCTTTTTTGGGTTCTCCTTGCTCATGAATCCATTCACAGCCGTCAGGATGATGGGTGACGCGATGTGCTGTCCAAGCAGTTTGTTTTCCAGGTCAGCCTTGAGACCTAAAGAGTGAACAGAAGAGAGTTTAGAAAAAATAAATAAAAAGAAACCAAACAGCTCACAGGTAGGGCTTTGGAGCGGAAATAATACATCACATTGGGCACAAATATGATATACAGCTGTGTTCAAAATAATAGCAGTGTGAGTAAAGTGAGTAAAGCCCAAAATCCTTATAATGGCTTTTTAAACACAGCACAACTGTCTTCACATTAACTCACCTTTTGGGTTGAAAGAAATCCATGTTGAATCACATCTTTCACATGTGAAGATCTTCTGCAACAGTATGATCACATTACATGTGTTTACCAGGACACTGGCTGTCAAAATAATATTCAACAAAAAATATATTTGTACTGCTTTCATTGTGAAAAGCAGCGTTTATACGGTAAGATGAGCAGACGAGAGTCCTAATGAAAGTCACTTCCTGCAACAAGAACCTGCTCAACAACTTTTCATGAGCAGCTGCTAACGTGTCCCTTTAATTATAAAAGTCGAACCTGAATTGTTTTGATGTTAACCAGTTGTTAACCAATAATACTGAGATTTGTTTAAACGATCTCTAAACCGGAGTCTGGATTATTTGCCATGAGGCCCCAAACCCTCAAAAGCCCCAGCTCACCGAGGGTTTTTCTAATATGATTAATTGTGAGGGTTCTTTTTATGTATATGGGAATATGTTTACACATTGTTACATAAGCAGGAGATGTCTCACAGGGAAGACAAAACTGATAAAACTTTAACATCTTATAAAATAATACAATCTATTTGAACTCACACCAGCCAGTAGAGGGCAGCTGCACACTGCAAACTGGAGTTTCTATATGGGTCAAATATGTTAATGAACACTTTTTATTTATTCATATTTCTTTATCTTCATTGTTCATTTGCAAAAATATACCTCTGTTTTATTTACTTTCCCTAATCCTGTGTTTTAAGTTTATGTAAGCCAAGAAATATGTTTTTAACAGGATCTGGTTATTCTACACTTTTTTTGTTTTGTTTTGGCATGAAATATATCTATAAGTTAAATAATAACCTTAAATTAAGTTATTTACCAAATAAGACAAACGAGTCACATATTCAACAGCCTTACTGCAGGTTTAATAACACTTTTGATTCATTGTTAATAATTAATATAATCTTATATAATTTATAGAGAAAATAAGGCAAACTATTGCTAATATATTATTTTTTATACTTTTTAATGTAATGTCCCTGTTGTTGATCTCTTACCCTGACAAACCTGAAAAATGATGCTATGTACTAAATAATAATTTAGAAAAAGTACTTCTGTACTAGCATTTGTTAACCAGCCTTGA
>CAFUXE010000169.1:463703-477100 GCA_903364295.1 Serranus cabrilla | reverse complement strand
TAAACAGGTCAGAGTGAGATAATAACCGTCTTACATTGGAAACTTCCCCGAAACACTTTGTCATGGCACAGCAGGTAGCTTGCACTTTGGAACAGTTATGCTAAAAACAGTTGGACATTGCACAATATGAAATCACCCTTTTTTGACACATCTTAAATAGGCTCACTTGTGAGTTCCTTTCGCCTCGAAAACAAAACAGCAAAAACAAGATCCTCTGATGGAGAAATAAATAGAAAGCAAAAATACAGCGAGAAGACACTTGTTGCTCGATGCTGCACGCAGGTTGTTTCTAATCTTTGTGGAGAGACGCACTGAAAGAATGCACAATGATACACCCACAATGCACAACATTGAAAAGTGATCAGTCCACTCCAGTCCAGTAATTCAGCACAGATGGGTGCTATTGTTACACGCCGTATCTCGTAATCTGGAATTCCTTGCTTTCTGACATCATGAAATATATCATGGAGTTATTGTCTGTTGAGTTGGAGCGCCAATAAGGATATAGAGGTAAATTCATAGCGACAGAACTTAACAAGTCCAGGGCCGACTGGCGTTGACCTCTCACCTCCGCACACTCCACCACTCACGGAGACCCCGCTCCCCTTTTGTCTTTAGGCAAGAGACTGGAATGCAGAAAGAGGGAGAAAACACGGAAAGGAAAGGAAGAAAGGAGATGGCGTGCTTTGAATTTCTGTGCGCGTGTATTTGTGTGTGCAAGAGCGTTCAAGGACAACTCAAATAAAGGCGATCAAATGAATATCCACTGAAAAAATGTCTGCTAAACAGAAGGCAGGTGGAGAAAAAAGGCCAAAAAGAAAAAGTACAAAATGGTGACAAAGTAAGACAATAAAAAAAAGCCAGGCTTCCAGCAAAGCAAGGATGAAGGTGGACAGAGCCATCCAAAAGGCATGCATGAAGAACAACACACATCTATAGTGTTCGGCTTGCCGTCCGTCCGTCACTCCGCTCACGGCGTGCAGAGCAGCGCGGCTGCTGGTGCTGCTGCTGCAGACACAGTGAGGGTCGGGACTGACTGTGCTGTGTGGTCCGGCCAGAGGCGGACCGGACCAGGCGTCAACGAGACAAGAAGAGAATTCATGACAAGACACCGGTGTCATGTTGTGTCCTGTGTCCAGGTAATGGGACAACCTGGGGAGAGGGGGGGCATGTCTGGGGGAGGGGGGATGGGTCTCAGACAGGGACGTAGGAGGAAAAAAGAGGCGGGAGCATGGTAAATGTTCAGTGCCTCAACGGCCCGTTGCTCTGAGTTACGGAGTCGGAGACGTTTAGGAAGGCAGAGCGCATCACGTTGAAGGATTTGTCGGCGAGGGATGAAACATCGTCTGACGTCATCCCCTTTGTCTCGATCTTTGGAAGGATCTTCAATCTGATGGTCCCTGCAGGGGCACAAAGCTTCCCCGTCAGAAGACTCATGGAACATCAAGCAACTGTTTGAATACATCACATAAAAGACACAAAGAACAAATGACGGTCACGGCAAGTTACCCGATTTGAACTGCTTTTCTTTCCGTAGGTAGAAGCTGCTGTAGGAGGAGAAAACAACAGGTATGATGGGCACCTGAAAAACAAGAGAGAGAAGTAGACCAGAGGAATAGATCAAAAAGACTTTCCCGAAATATTCTAATCCCCTGGGGTTCTGTTATCCGGGAATTGCCTGTTTTTGAACTTCTGTTGAAGTCCGTCATATTTAAATCTCTGTGGTTATAAAGTCCAGTGAAAATAACTCCCTCTGAACTGCTTCAGAGCTGCAAAGAGAAGTAAAATGATACGAGCCAGCAGTGGGTTATGGTTATTCTTTCATTTACCTTTTTTCTTAAGTTATTTTATTTGCCCTTTTTCTGCTTTATTCAATCATGGTAGAGTTACAGAGTGACAAAGGGGAAGAAAGACATGCAGGAAAGGGCTCCAGGTCGGATTTGAACCGGGCCAACCAAATAGGCCTTAATGTTCTGAGCTCCACCGATGAGCCGCTGGCTCCACGTTTTCATCTGTTTTCAGAGATTTTTGTTTTGTTTTTATTTACTCTGAGAAAAGGCCTGCAGTCAACAGAGAGTGATTTTAAGTCAGCAGGAGCAAGTCGTGCTGTTATGGGTCCGATAGGCGGCTGCCACATTTTTTAAATAAAGAGTCAATAATTTTACACGTCTCAATCCACACAAAGGATTTGACTTGGTGGGTCATAGCGCTTAGAAAGGCCAGGGCTCCAACCGTAAGCTTTACAACGCCCTCGCCACTTCCCGGGACTGTGGACTTAGTATTGGCTGAGCCATCTCCTGCTCCTGGTGCAGCTGTCAGCCGGGGACCTGCGGTGATGTCAACAACTCACCCGACCAGTGTGGAAACACAGACCACTTCTCGTTTCGTTTCCACAAGTGTACATTTTTGCTGTGTCATCATGTAATATCTATTTTTTTTACATAAAGACATTATGTACGCAAGCCAACTGACAGGACTTATTTTGTGAGAGATATAATGAGCAGAAATAGTCTACTTTCAGTACAAAATAACATAAATCAACAAGTCTTGATGAAGTAATTTTTCATATCGCCTGCTTTCAAAAGGCTCAATCAACACACAGATACTTGACCGATATTTCTCTCACTGGTCTCGGACATAAATATTCCAGATTCCAGATTCCTTATCATCACCTCTTAGTTTTCATGTTAAGCACACAAATCTAAAGTAATCTGAATCCAAAGCGAAAAGATGAGAAACAAACAGGCAGAAATGCTCGACTGAGCCGAGACCACATTCTCCCTCTTTCTCCTTCACACACACACACACACACGATCAGTACGACAGTAGCAATCTCCATCTCCTCCACTAATAGAGGCCGAGTTGCTCTCTCGAGGCCCCGTGTGGCCCCTTCAACAGGGACTGGCTGAGCCAAACGTGGCTCCCCCTGGGGGCTGTCCTGCTTCCACTCAATCTGGCCGGCTGGGTACAAATGGAAAAGGCTGCGCTATAACTCAGCAGAAGCAAACACGGAGAGATAGAAATAGTCTCTGTTCACACAGGAATGGTCTCAAGTGTGAAGCAAAGCCAACAGGGGAAAACCAAAGCACACATTGCATTCTCCAGACCTCAAATGGAGTAATTCTGCCACCGCACGCCAACACATGCAACATGCAAACACTGTTTGTATAACATAGGCACATATACTCTGAGCTGCAGAGCCCCTATAGAAAATGTGTTTGCTAATAAGGAGCAGCAGGATTTTATTTCTGCAGCCTCTAAGCTTCAGTGCATGTCTGAACCAAACTGATATTAATCTTTTGCAGAAAGTAACGCACCACAACATTTTTTGCCCGGGGTGAACTAAGTTGCGGTTTCTGTCCAGATCTCGTTCAATTGTATTAATTCTTTCCACCTGTCCAACTTCAAGTGTGTGCTATGAAACATCCACTGGAGAGCAGAGACCTCCCACCTGCATGCATGAAGAGACAGAGCTCATTAATGCACACAGCTGAGCTGCCAATTACTCTGGAGTGGTTCTGCGTTGTCTGCCCTCCCTCACATGATTTGTGTGAGGAGTTACGTCACGTACAACTGAGGACAATTTCACAGAAGATTGAAACAGAAATATCACAATGAAAGTGCTCAGGCAGACCGAACATTTCAGACCATTTCAAAGCAATTCTTGCACCATTATTCTCCATTATGGTTAAATCATTGTGTTGCCTTGTGCCATATAAGGTTGCTAGCTCCCCCATGTGTCTGGAATCAGCACATTGCTGGCAGCATTTCCCCTCTGTCTCTCATTTTTAGGGGACAAAAGTTGGCAGAAGTCTCCTGGAATACAGCCGGTATTATCACAGCCTTTTCCTGCCAGCAGGGTTGAGTGAATGAACAGGACAAAGGTGTGCAAGACAGCATGTGAAATGCTGACCCAATTTGACATGTTTACAGAGGATGTGGTGGCTCACACTTGTGCAAGCCATCAGCGCACAGACGACCCCAGAAGAAATGATTTTAGGGAGATGATGAAAGACTCACTTGTGCCTGCACTGCCAGGTGGAAAGCCCCTTTTTTGAAGGGCAGCAGGTCGCCTCTCTGGTTTCGCGTTCCCTCTGGGAACACCCACAGACGAATCTGTGGAGGTCAAAGGACACGGGTGGAAAGGAAAAACAGCAATTTAATAATCACATATCATATCTTAATCTGTCACGAGAAAAGGGAAAAGAGAAAAAAAAAGAAAACCACGAAAGCTAAGCATGAAGTAGTGGTTTACTTAACTCCACAACCTGCAGGCAGGTTTGAAAGGACAGATTTCTTTTCAAACAAATTGCTATAAATAAAACCATTTATCATTGGCAGAAACCATGAAACAAAAATTTGTCTCAGATTCTATAATTTCCGTTGGTCCTTAAAAGATTTGTATGATGAATGCTTCTGTCAGGAAAGATTAAATAGTGATATTTCATCAAAATCAGTTTGCCCAAATTCGAAAAAAAAAAGACATGAAGAACAAATATAAACTATTTGCACAATCCAGGCCCTGTTAAAAACAATAAATTCTGCACGACTGGGAAACCATCATCTGAGAACAGTTACATGACAAGAATTCAGTGAAAATGTGTCAGAGCTGCAGGCTGTTTACACAGAGCAGAGAGGAGAGGACCAGAGAGGTTGTACAAATTGAAATAGTTAAATACGTACGCATGTTTATATCCTATTTGTTATTAATATTAGTAAGACTGTGAGCACTTCAGAAACTTTTTTTTTTCCTATTTTTGCTAAATAAATTTTCACCTTGCATTTTTTCCTTTTTTATAATAATCTTAAGCATCCCAACTGTGTTAAACCAGATAAACTACACATTTCAATCCTCCCTTCTTTTCTTTTAGCCAGGATTGTGTTGATTCCATAGAGGTGCAGGATTTAAAATGTGGCAAGTTGAAAAAAAAAATGCCCCTCAGATAAACGAATCTCCTATCACCACTGATAAAGTGTATCCTGTGTTGCCAAAAGCCACATCACCTGTTCGTCCAGCATGGTTTTAGCAGCGTCAGCCATGACACTCTTGGCATCGCTCGTCTTCTTGCGGTTGATGAAGACGATGCCGCCCAGCCAGCAGATGAGACCCACTGTGCCGGCGTAGATCAACTCCTTCTTGGCGATCATGGTGCAGCGGTCTGGTAAGATCTCCATCAGGCCTGAGGAACACAGGATGGCAGAGGAAACAGTCAGATTTACTGCACCTACACATCTATACTGTATTTTCTGAATGTCAAACATCTTGCAATGTTAACGAAACTGAAATAATTGAAGTATTTGCCCTGATACTATTTTGCTACAAAACTGTATAAGTTCGTTCTCAGCTCAGGGTACACTATTCCACAAAGCTTCACAAAGTTTGGGCAAGTAGTTTTTCTGTAATACTGCTGACAGACAGACAGACCGAGCCAAAAACAAGACATCCTTGGCCGTTGTCCAACAAGCTTGAATTATATAGTAATTGGTTTCTCATTTCATCATTTATTTTTCTAAATTTGAAGCATTTTCCAATATAAAATTGGAAAAAGAATAGTCCTGGTAAAATGAATGACAGACTGAACAACTGGAACCTTGAATAATGTGGTCTGGCTCGGGGTTGTGCAATATTTCTCCACCTTATCTCTCTGTGGCCTTGTCAAAACCCGGATTTCATCAAGTACAGTATCAAGTCTGCTCATGCAATTCATGAAAACTCACTTTATTGATGGGAGTTATCTCCATGAATTGCACTATGAAATCAGACATGTTTGAATAACCTTTGTGCAAAGACAGCTGGTGTAGAAGATAAGAGCAGTGTAAGGTGTTAAACACATACAATATTAGAGAAAGAAAGTCAAAGTGTGTGAAATAAAGGATGGCAAACAGCAGAGAAAGTAGATTAGTCGGTGCTGGGGGGAGAAAAACAGAGCTGGCAGAACCAAAATGACATCAGAAAGAGCGATTGAAACTGATCCCTCGCTGTGCAAGAGAGGGATCTCAGTTCCTTACGGTCTATCACATCAGCTCCAGGATGAGCAGCTACTAATGGCTGGGTGTTGCAGTTAGCATGGCAACTTGGACGCTGAATCAGACTCATGCTGAGTTTTCTCGGCACTAATTAGATGCCTAGTTCTACCCGGCTGTCACCACCTTGGCCTGCAGCCTGCCCTCATCACTCACCAGCACTGGAAAACACTCCCTCCAAGACACTGATGGAGAGAAACCGTACCCCTGCTAAATAAGTGTCCTCAACACAAGATTTAGGCTCAAGAGGAATGAAGCAATGATAGAAGACCGCACATGCTAAATCATAGGCAAACATATCAGGAGCTCAGCTCTACGGACCGAGAATCAAAAGCTCTCCACAGCGTGATCTGACAAGGAAGCAATCCATTGTGAAATTCTGGACCGATCCTGATACGTGAAATAACAGTTTGTCTGATAGACGACGCTGATATTTTTTGTTGTTATTACCTCTGCCAAGGAGGCTATGTTTTATGTTGTTTTCTTTAATACGATTCCTCCTTTTGAGCCAGGGAAATGAAAACATTTTCGTTATGAAAAAAAAACAATTTAAAAGTCAGTGTCTGTGCATGCAGCACAAAGGTAATTGCATACTTTTGTGCCAGTGCTGGAAAACAGAGGTGATTAT
Source organism: Serranus cabrilla (assembly GCA_903364295.1). NCBI lineage: Eukaryota > Metazoa > Chordata > Actinopteri > Perciformes > Serranidae > Serranus > Serranus cabrilla. The sequence continues at coordinate 470,448 of CAFUXE010000169.1, read as the reverse complement.
TTCTCAAAAATCTGAGTGTGGTCGACTATTTGGAAATGGGGCCTCTGCAAAGAAACTTATCTTACAAACTGCATGTAGCTGATCTTTCTCCAAGACAGGGTTAAACTCCCATGCAACTGACAATTTCTTTCATTTTTATTTGAAAGTAAAACACACATGCACACCACACCAGAGTCATGTACAGGCGGCAACCTAGGAGTGCCTTCATTTCTTCAAAAATCCAACAGGGGCCGCCAATGGTGGTTGCAAAAGAACTCTGATTCTATTGATCTCAATACAAAATTAGACAACTTCTCACTTGATTTATTACTTCAGGTCTTCATCATGAGACCTTAGACATTATTACATACAGACTTTAGACATTATGGTCTCAAACGCTATAGTTTCAAGTCTTCTGCAAGACAATATGACGTTAACTGTGAAAATAATCAGCCCATTTAGAAAACAAAAAGATGTTAAAGAAGCTTATGATTTGGGGCGTGGCTACCTTGTGATTGACAGGTCACTAACAGCCAGCTGTCAATCAAGACAGAAGCGAAACAATGCGTATGCACAGCATTGTGTACCTCTAAGTAGCCATCAGTGCATCTTTAGCTTTACCTCCGTCTGCACCGATTTTAAATGGTATCCAGTACATTTCTAACCAGCTTTTATCACAGGCTGGGTGCTGTGAGGCCAGTAAAGCTGGTATAATATTACATTTGTCCCAGCTCCAGCAGGACTATTGTCTCACCTACACTGCAATCTGTCTTAGCAGCTAAAACAAGGAAAAGCGGTTCTTCTAAGGAGGAGTTTTCAGTTTGTGTGGTATACGCCTGCCAGGCTTTGACCTTTTCTTCTGACAACTTGTAGCCCAGGTGTGAGCGGTCTGTGCTGATTTTCTCTTACTGACTCAGGAAAGGATAGAAAGATCTCTTCTTGAACTATTTTGTCGGCTGATCCAAACCAGACTGTTATCAACAGCCAATGTAAACAGGATCCGGCCGCGTCACATTCCAGCTCCGCCGCAGCTGTCAGAGAAGATCCTGCCCTCTGTGATCACAAATACTGGGCTTCTTTGCAGCCATATTCACAATATATTTTCGCTTTTTTGTTGCCAGAAAACGCAGTAAGCATGAAGTTTGATTTCGTCCCATAAATACTGCAACGTCCAGCAGTCATTACTCAAGTCATTATGTTATGATCATGGTACCATCAGAATTAAATAATAGAAAATAAACACGTGCTGTGAGATTGCATATAACTGGCATTGAAAACAAGTAATGCCAGAAAATTTGGAAGCAACAAAAAAGTTGTAATAGCAATTGCTACTTGTCTTATTTAATATTTTTAATATTTAATATTTGTATTTTTGTGTTTCTTTTTTACGAGAGCAAGCAAACCGGAGTCAAATCCCCAGTATATGTACACATACCTGGTCAATAAAGCTGATTCTGATTCGGATCTTAGGAGCTGCATAAAATATCAGAAATCCAACTCTAAACTACATGAGGCCGCTGAAGATCAGACACTCGGCTTCTGAAAGGTTTCCTGTGGACACTGACGCTGAAACTAAGCCGACTGAGCTGGAGTGTAGTCGGTTACTGTTTACATTAATGTGTACAGAACAAACAGAAGGCTGAATTGCCTTAGCTGGCACAGGAAGTAAATCCTGCTGGGCATTTTTTTTAAGGTGGTTCTGTGCTGATGGATACAGGACACCTGAAGGAGGAAGTGTAACTCAGGCCCTGAAGACGTAGATTGACATAGTTGCAACAGGTGATGGGTGTGTGTACCTGGGCCCATTAACCATACAGTAAAATACACCCAGGCCACTTGTTAACTGTCAGCAGTGTGAGGAGATGGTTTCCTGTGTCACTCTGCTGACCTGGATGAGCTCACTGACAGTCAGTGCACTCAAAGCAGGACAATAGTTCAGAAGTTCATATCTGCAGAAAAAAATTCACATAGATTTTCATAAAGCACAGAAGGTAAAGTCCGTGTTCGTTCCACTGAGCAGAAGCAGCTTGTCCTTTTTATGGGTCAGGGAGTGGAGATTCACTACATGTATACTCAGGAGCGGACTCAGAAATCCCCACTGTCACAAGTCTAACCAGTGCAGTGTTACACTCCTGTATCGACTGCAGAGGACTGCTGCACCTGAAGATAAAACTTCCAGAAACTTCTGAGTGTGTCAAATTGCTTAAGGTGAATTTCTGAGAGGACACTTCTTCAGTGGTAAATCTGATCTTATTCAAGAGAAACTGCTTTAAAAAATGGTTTAAACAACTATTTTGTACTTCAAATGTGATTGATTTTCATAAAACAAAAAAATCCCAACACAAAACTGAAAGTCTTCCAAAATGGAAGTTTTAAGGATCCTCAGAACAGTTATTTCTGGTCACAGGTTGCCTCATCCTACTGTGTATTTACAACTGAACTGGAGTAAGTCACATCACTTACTTGCAGACAGCGAGGTTCGAAACTGTGTGCGAAATTCACGGTTGTGTGAGATTGCAAGATTGTGTGAGAATTATCAGAACAGCTAGCACATTAGGAACGGTGTTGCCAAATCTCTACCGTTGAGAGAGGGAAAATTACAGCTGTTGTTCAATGTCTTGATACTTAAAGGTAGTACAGCACCCACCCAAAACATCCAGGGAGCTCTGGTGGTTGGAGATGATGACATAGGGCCCCTCTGTCTGCAGATGCTCCCAACCGCTCACGTCGAATCGAAGACCCAGGAAGTACTTCACATGACGAACCAAGACGCGGATAATCCTGGGGGGAAGAGAGGTTAATTACCATCCTGAATAAGAATAGGTTACTGTTCACAGTCATGTGAGAGCAGCAGGTTACATATTATTAACCAGAAGCCTTCATTGAAAGGTTGGAGGTAGCAGCGGAATGTTTAAAGCCTGTTAAACACTGAGGTATTACAGCACATTGTAAGAATGTCAGCTCATTTATTTATAATTTGACCTAAATCTAACAATGATCTGAAAACATCTGGTAGATTAGCCATGTACAACATTCACATTAGCTTTGTTTGTTTCTTGGTTGGTTAAATAATTGCCTGCAGTAAGAACATCGCTCCAATAAGCTTTGAGAAAGAATGTCCTACCAGCCGCCTGTCTGCCTCTGACACTGAAAAAACAACACAACACAAAACACTAAATGAAAGTTATGACCTCTAGATGGAATTAAATGCTGCCTTTGTGGGGATTTAGCAAACCTAATCAATACTTTGATGTGTCTGGAACTAATTAAGAAATTAAGAATTAATTAAAAGATTTTTTGTTCAGTCAGCTTTCAGTTGGGGGGGTTAGATTATGCAGATATTATTATGCATATTTCCACAATTAATTTCAAAACAAATAAATAATGTCAGGACATAAAGTGAAAATGCCAGTTAAAAGTTTCCTAAAGATGATGTCTTCAGATTTCTTGTTTTATTCAACAAATTACTTAAATTCCAAAGACATTAAAGTTACTATCATAAATTCCAAAGAAAAACATCAAATCTTTTCTTTTGACTTGGAAGGAATTTGGCCTCAAAAGAAATACATCTTTTGATTACAACTATAACCATCATAACTTTTACAGACATGTTGAAACTGCATTTCTTTATCTTTTTGGCCACTAGGGGGCAGCTTCCAAAGTTGTGCCAAATATTCCTTATTGAGTGACTTCTGTGATTATCCCATGTGATTTGTGCTTAATGAGTGATACTTCCAGATCATGCACAATGACTTGATTTAATGTCATTATTTAGTTACTTAATGAAGCTTCTAGAACATTGTTTAGGTTAAAGTCAAATTTTTCCCATAAAAACACATTTTTCCACTCTGACATTTCCTGTTTACATTCTCTCTGGTCAGGGTTTAACTTTTGGAATTTGTAAATCTTAACAATCATAGATAAAAGAAAGATAACAGCTCTGAACACTTCAGAAATAACCATGGTGACCTCTGCCCTGACTTGGAAAAATTTCAATGTGTTTCTAAAGAACTAGCTCCAAGGTGAGGCCTTTGTCTCAACCTCAACACGCTTTCACTTCGATCAAATGATCCTTTCTCACAGAGCGCTCACATCTGCAATATTTTCTCTTTGGCCCCTATAACATTTTCACAGCCTGCCTTGTCCTAAATCAATACGCTTTCTCACCTCAAACACACAGAGCATGGCTGCCAATATCAAATGTGTCTGAACTCTGGTGTTGAAGTGAAAGGCTGAAAAGAGAGCTTTGGCATTTTATGTGCAGGCCAAGTCCACGCTACAATCAACTACTCAGTCTGGGCTGAATGACGATCAAATAAAAGCTAAGAAGTGGAGAGCTTTCCATGTCAGCAAGAGCATTTTAACACAAGTTTAGAGCTCAATCATTGAATCCAGCCTCACATTCAACATTTCATCCTGGTACACCTCTCTTACCATCAAATACAAAATAAAACCCTTCTGTAAAACTAATCAGGGATGTGCTGATTATTTTGTTGGCCAAACTGCTCTATCTGAATTTTACAACCTCTCAGTGATCAGGAAAAGCACTCAGATTACAGAGGACCCTTCTTACTCCCTCCAAAGTCCCTCTGGCCAGGAAGAACTTTTCCAAGAAAACTTTATTCCCTCTAACCACCTTGAACAATATAAAATAGACACTGCATGAGTTCAGATAAGCAGTGATTAAAATGTGTCTTAAATACGTTTTAAATTGTGTGTGTACGTGAGCCTTGTCAAAGCAGAATTTCGGTCACTTGGCTTGCCCTTAACAGGGAACTTGAATATAGTTGAGGAAAATACATTTTAGCATAATCTTGACTACAACAACCAGATTTCATGCAAGTACGCTTATCTATGCTTATAAACACAACAATTATAAATGCAATCAAACAGTAGATATCTAGCTGATAAGAATGCTTATTTAGCATCTAACTTATCATGATGCTAGCTACCGCAAATATGATGATTTTCTGCCTTCTGCAAGGGTAATGTAAGAAAGATCAAAATATACTTCCCATGGAAAGTTTCTGGAAATTTACCAGAAATTTTCCACCCCTTTACAACCCTAGTAGTATGTTACAAAATAGTAAAAACAAGTTGTGATACTACTGCCCACCACAGTGGTTTATTCAAAGATTGGTCAGTAAGCCCATTCCCCCATGCTAGCCTCAGCACTGATGGAGCAACAAATGTTTGCAATTTGAACATTTGACCATCAAGTTACTGTGTGCAGACCGTGAAGGTTTAAAAACCCACTTGACAAAAACTGTGCTGTGAACTTTAAGCAGCCATGGCAGACAGATCCTGCAAAGGCTTCAAGTGAACTGCAAGAATATTCACTTCACAGTGAACTACAGCACCCATACCATGAAACTACTCCACTTATTCTCCTTAAGCAGCAGCTAATTACAGATTCCTCGACTGTGACTGCCTTACAGGGGCTTAATGTGGGTGCAGGGATAATCGAACGGAACAGTTCACATTTGGGATTTCTCCAAGATTAAAAAAGCTCAACAAAATTGACTCAAATGTACTGATCCTGAAATAAATTTGTATTTTTGGAGGCAATGGTAGCCTGATGATTAACGTGTATAACACATAACCGAAACGTCCTTGACCGCAATGTGTTAAGAGTTCAACTCCCAGCCAGCTTTGTTGCATTTCAGACCCCTTTCTTTCTCTCTACACTGTCAAATACAAGCAAAAGACAAAATAATTACCCAAAAGAATATGCAAATAACTTCTGAGTCAACACGTGATCTACAAACAAGAACATTTTGAAAAACAAACAGCATCATAAAAAAATACTATATCATGATCATACAACACCTGCTTTTTAGAGACGAGGATTTTCCTATGCAAAGCTCTATGCACCACACATTTTGGATAACAAACTAGCTATTTCCCTGCGCAACACACCAAAACTGGCTTCAGTTACACCACCAACTTGAGTTACCTTCCCTCTCAGGGAAAACAGCAGAGTCACTCCCCATCTTCAGTCTCAGCCGGAGAAATCATCACTTCAAAAAAATAAAAAAAAAATACCCTAATGTCCCTTCCTCATCAGTGAATCACATCCCTTCTCAAATTCTGCTTCATTTTATTCTCCTTATATGCCCTTATTTTAAAAATCCCTTCTACTAACCATGTTTTACAATATTTCCAGTTTTCTGCACGATGCTGAAAATAATGGGCTCCATGTTTATTGACAGGGTACATGTGAACAGTAATCAAACATTTCCCATCTTAATTTCCAGCATTCTTTCCTTAATGAAAGGAGATTAAATGATCAAAGCTCCCGCTGTGGTAATTCTCTTCGGTTATGCTCCCAATAATTGTGCTACTGGAAACAGCAAAGCCACTTAATACATTATAATAGCCTATATTTCACCCTGATGCCAGAGCTGATTATTAAAGGGACCAAAGAGAGCACATACTGAACATAAACAATTTTAAAAGTGGCTGAACTGCTCTGAGCTGGTAATGTTCGGTCACATGGGTCTGACTGGTCACGACTGAACAAATCCCTCATGGATTTTTCTTTAAATTTATTTATTTTATCTTAGTTGTTTTGAAGTTGCTGGAACAATGCCCCCTGAAGAAGGAGCACTATGGATTTAAGGGATGTTCTGATTGACAACCAATGGAGCGTTTTATGTAATATTATGGAAGATAAACTAGCATAAGTCAATTATTTCACTGATGTATTACTGCTAAGAGCCAACAGCGCTGCCAGAGTACAGCAGGTAAAAGATGAACTACAGTA
>CAFUXE010000169.1:441879-455594 GCA_903364295.1 Serranus cabrilla | reverse complement strand
TTTTTTTAAATATTGCCTAATATCACTGGAAACTAATGTGCTTTTAAACCAATGCTATTTATAAATTCTACCAGTAGATGGACTCAGGAATCTGTTATATGTTCAGTGTGTGAATATTTCTCACAGTGGCCTTTTTCTGTCATCTCAGTGGAAAAAACACAGGTGTAAATTATGAAAGCCTCTTATTCCAAGGCCCTGGATGTGGCACACCTGAAAGAATAACAGCATAATTATTCATTACACGTTTGTTCGACATGTTAAAGGTTTGCTATGAGAACAGTTGGTTAAATAAATCACAGCAGCAGCAGCAGCAGCAGTTATGATAAGTTAGCTAGGTCTGGGAATCATGGTCTAAATATAATTTTTATGGTGCGCCTTCACTGAAAGGCCTCAACACATTTCTCTCATCAGCCCTGAGTGACCCCGGTGGTGTCTCTGCATGTTGTACATTTCCAACCACTAGATGGTGGTGTTGTTGTAACAATATGGCCAGAGCATTGGCAGTCATTTCTAGCTTAAACACAAAGGAATTGATATAAAGTTGAATACTTTTTCAGTGATTCACGTGATTGATCACAATGACCATGATAATTGTTGATATCTTTTGGTATCTGACAGGGCTTGACACAAAAATATGTATTTTTTATGACAATTTTTTAACTCACTTAATAATTATTAATAATTTGATGTCTTTAATTTTGCCTGATACAGTCATTCACTGATTTAATTGTTTTTTAATGGTTTTATAGTATTTCTTATAGGATATTTGATCAACAGTTGGTTATAAATGTGCTCCACCACTGCACATCTGCAGCATAGAGGGCAGCATAAGCCCATGTTAACAACACAAACAGACTAAGATTACTGTCACATACATAACAATATCCAATATGTAGTGAAGGAGAATAGACATCAATTTTTTTCTATTCTGCATCTAAATCTACTGTCCAGTGATACTTAATTGGGTGTTATTATCATAAAATCAGGAAAGAAATATTAACAATAGGAACAAGATGGAGCCCCCATAAAAAGCTATGGATAAAAAAGATGTGAATGCATGGATTAGGTATAATTTAAGGATACATTTTCACAACTGGTTTGATTATCCTGCAAATCTTTTGCTCTATGAAATGTGAGAAGGGTTGAGCAATACGTCCCATATCACAGTATTTTTGACTAAATGCCTTGATATCACTGTTGCGATGATATTCAGGGATTGTCTGTTGGTGCTTTCACAAGTTCTTTGCACAATGAAATGACATAACAGCTAGAACAGTCTGGCAAGTTCAGAACATTTCATCAGTTTCCTGTGAATCTGATTTTAACACATTACGATATTTAAAACTCTATGATATCTAAAATATAAAAGGATGCTTTGTTTTATATCACAATATCAATATAATATTGATATACTGCCCATTGGGAGTCAATCTACTCTCATCAAATTGAAACAGTCAGAGATAAATTAAACTGTCTGCTACTTCCAAATAAAACTAATCGATAGAAAAACATACATAAAAGGTAGAAAAATGGAATATGTGCTTCTATCAGGTTATAGTTATGTCATCAGGGCATCCATTGGTTCTGTCCCAAAGGTTTGAATAAGACTAATGATGAGCAGCAGGTTTTTATCTTCAGCTGTCCTGTTATCTCTTGATTCTTGGTGCATGAAAGTTTCTAAACTCTGCAGCTTTGACGCAACATCCTGTGTGCAAAAGTGGAAGCCTTGTGTCTGCTGCTGTTAGGTAAATCTAGGGTGTTGTCCAACGCCATGCATGGTTACTTAGAAGGAGAGAGAAAGAGAAAGTTGACCACCAAGTTAGTATTAAACCCTGTGGGGGTTATTCAATGAAACATCTGCCATGGGTGGTGACCTCTTTGAACCCCCTCCCACCCCCACACACTCCACCCTCCACCCCCCATGTCCCCTCATTTCAAACTTCACATCAGTGCACAAGGAATAGCGAGTGAATTGATATTTCTAAAGGCTTTATTGGACAACCCAGTGTGGTGACACCCCCTACCAACAACCTCTGTGTTTTTTTTTCTTCTTCACTGCCTGTGCGCGCGCAGCAGCAGCTGTCATTGGGTCGAAAGCGGGTGCCCGCGCGCTGCATATAGCGAGACTATCCTGTTTGAAGATTATGCTGCAGCTCTTGGCCATCTTGTATCAGACAGGATGAGACGCTGATAAAAAAAAAATAACGATCGTAGGAGCACCTTCTTTTTTTTAATACACAGACAGGCGGATACCAGTAAAAAGGCGAAACATCACGTCTCTGCCGCTGTGTGTGCTTGAAAACACCTCAAACGAGTTGTGGATTATTCCGAGGACATCGTACTGAAACCATGAGCTGGGGGTCAGAGCTATGGGTGAGTCTCTCTGTGCACTTGTACCGCTTATTTTTCCTCCTGTTAACGGTTCTCCGATCAAATAAACGTGACAAGGCGCAGTGTGTCCATGTTTTTAGCCGCTAAAACGGCGTTTAATGTGCGCTGCTTTTCATGCTCAGTTGCAGTGACGATTGCGAGCTAATTTGTAGCAGTTAATCACTGAAGCTGCTGCTGGTGGTGGTGTATTTTTTTTGGCTGGTGTTTCATGCTGTTGCAACATCACTGGCGGTAGTTGGCATGGTATGTGCGCGTGAAGCTAGCTAACCATCCATTTTATTTTTTTTAACGTTACATTTGAGCATTTTTTTCAAACCACGCTTTGCACACACACCCCCTCACGTTTGCACATAGCTAAATCCTGCGGTGCCAAGTTGTTGAAGCTGCATTTTCATGTTGCAGTGACACTTGCTTCTTTGTAACGGTTTCATAAGAGCGTTATGTGAATGCAAATGACGTGCATTTCACAGACTCCAGATAGATAGTTAGATAGATGCACTTTATTGGTCCCAAATTGGGTAATTATTGCAGGTTGTCATTGCACAGCAGTAAGTAAATACACAATAATTATACATAGAAACACCAACAGAGAGAAATAGGCCTATATATCAACAGACAATAAACACAAGATATAACAAATAGCTTATTACAGAACACAAGAAGAAACATCTGTCAGGGCTCAACACTAACTTTAAAAAGTGCATCAGCTTTTAGTTGCTGAAATTGAAAACAGAAAGAGCAAAAAAGTTTGCCATTTTACAGTCATCTTATATTTTGAGTAAGATGCCGTAAGGCCAGACTCATATGGGGATTTTACTGCTTTTTGAGGGGAAGTACTCACTGACATGGCAGCCAATATGATAATTTTTTTGCTGGAATGGAAATAGGCTTTTTCTACATGTTATCTGCACCAATGTGACTCTGCTAAGGCACTCAGACGGCTGCTTTTTCAAAGAATATGTATTATTCTATATTATACATGCAGTGTTTTACATTGACATCCAATTCTAGAAATGATAACTGAGAAAAAAATAAAAATAATAAAAATAAAATGATTGGCAAAATAACTGTCACTGCTATATATTTAGTGTCAATCATCTGCAGACCATTTAAATACAGAAATACAAAAATAATAAAAAATAGCAGACACAATTTCTGCTTGACACCAAGCATTTTTTTTCTATGTCAGATATTGCATAAAAAAGTTGGCAAAATGCAGCATATCGGACAGCATATGCTAGTAGACATCGATACCGATATGCCTGTGGCAGGCTGATAGTTTCTGATGAATATCTGTAAATGCAGGACTTGTAAGAGAGTATTTTTACACGGTGAGTTTACTTCCTCCACCACGGCTGCCAGTAGAGGAAGTACAAGTTTGTATTTATCTGCACACAAAAGGGATGCTGAGGCACTGCTGTTTAATTTCTAACTGTGGTGAAAGACAGCTGGTTAACACACTAGTTATTGCACTGAAGAAACAAGTTATTTGTTTATATGTTTTATTAGGAAACTGAGACATGACTAAATAACAAGAACCTCTAGAGTTTTATCCCCAGAATTTGTCATATCATCACCTAGGATGACCTCATATCTTAATAATGCGTGATTTGGTTCATGAGGCACTCGTTTGAGCAACAATAGAAGACAAACTAGAAGCCCAGTGACCTTACTACAATAAATTCCTGTGCAGTGATGTCACTGAAATTCACTTTTAAGGAGTGCTTTAAACTTCTTACAAGCCCATATCAAGGCAGCCACTGTATCGGTGGTATTTCCCCACATTCAGACACACAGACATTCAGGGCAACTTGTTGTCTGCTACAGTATAGGAATAATAGAGATTACAGGACTGTGTTAAACTATTTTTACGACTTGATAATAAGCAGCTGTGGCATGAGGAATTTCTGTTGTCGGGCTTTTGTTACAGTGGCTCTTGTTGTTATTTTGTTGTGGAAATGATCCGCTGTAAAGCCGTCATTCTGCTGTCTGTGTGTTGACAGACTGCCTGGCAGAGGTGCTGGCATGTTGTTGCAGGATTCACTGCACGTTTTGTTTGAGTAGTTGTGTGTTTTTAAGTGTGTGTGTCAGTGCAAACATGCATAAGTGTATGCTTGCAAGTCACTACACGGAGTCTGCATGTGAACCTGCAGGAAGGGTCACATTTTATTGACTTAAACTCACAATCTGTTGGCCAACAAATCCTGCACAACACCTGATTACAATACTGCAGAGTGGAGCAGTTCTTTCTGATAAAACTGCAGTCGAATGTCAATATTATGAACTAGATTTTTTTGTAGCAAGCAGCAAAGGGGCCTGGAGATAGTTAAATCAGGGATGTGTTTTCCTTTCTAAGAAAAAAAGGAGGGGGGAGGCACTTCCCTGAATTCTCCAGTAATTTACCTGGTGCAAAGTTCACAGAGAAAACCACCAGTACTCCACATTCTTGCCTTTTCCCAGTGATGTCAGTGTATTTTTACTTCACTACTGCAATGCTTGACCGAGCAGCACTGCTGCCCAGGTAGTCATGCAAAGCGAACACAGCCTGGAGGTATTCTATGGACTTTCATGTGTACCTTAAGTCTGGAAAACATTTCAAAGTTTTTTAAACAGAGCTTTTGCAGAGAGTAGCCTATTACAACCAGATGCTCGCTTTTTTCCCCGTAGCAGCCTGAATGGAATCCAGACACTTGTTCCTTTAATCTCAGTCCCTGCAATAGAGCAGACGTCAGAGCACTGCAACACTCTACAGGTGGCCGTTGCCACTGGAGAATGCACACAGTTTATTTTTGTTGTTGTCCCGACCGGATTAAACAGCAACAAATACAGTAACACCAACAGTGTTTCTGTGGCAGCACCCACTCTTAAATGCAGAGCAAGGGCAGGATGTAGTGGGTCAGGCTACAAACACCGTGTAGTTATCGGTAAGGCTGCGACTAACGATTTTTAAAAATATAAATCTGCAGATTATTTTTTGATAAAAAAAGTTGGTCTATTAAATGACAAAAAGAGTCCATGATGGCATCTTTAACTGTCTTGTCGCAAACCCAAATAAAATCAGTTTAAGATGATATAAATGAGAGATAAACAGCAGATTCTCACATTTTAGGAGCAGAAGTTAGAAACTGATAAATAATGGAAACAATTAATTGATTATCACAATAATCTCTGATTCGATTTCTGCCGATTAACCACTTGATCAATGGAGTAATCGATGCAGTTTGATAGGGATGCCCCCTCTTAGCCAATTAGTTCATGAGTCTTCAATATTTGTTTTAGACCTTTTCATGCTGAATTACTTATTTTCAAGAAACGTTTTGAGCACATCTCATGATTCTTTGTGGAGAAACTAAGTATTACACAATTTGTCGAATTGAAACGTCAAAAGTTTGTGTGAGTGTGAGTCGACTAAGAATTTCCTTAGTCATGTCAGCCAACTTTTAGTGACCTTGAATAAAAGCTAAATCCTAAATGACGGGTCATTTAGGATGACTTTGATGAATATATGATTCATCAAAGTAAAATTCAACTCAACCCCAGCAATTTTGAACTCCTCTAATGTTATTTTAAAGGGCAAGAACCAGTATTTTGTCCATAAAATTCATTTTCACACCGTTTATAATTACCGCCTTTGCTGAAAAAATTAGATGGTGCAACACGACAGATGAGGGATGATGCACCGCATGCACCACACATGCATTTTATCATGCTCATCCTGTTGTTCCTCACTGTGAGCAGGAAAGTAAATGATATTTCAGGAAGTGACGTCACTGTCGAGCAGCGTTTCTCAACCTCTCACGAACACAACTGCTTTTTTTTAAGCTAGTGCAGTTAGATCTTGCTGTGTAAAGTGGGAAGGAATTGAAAGTTTATTTCAATAGAGACTCATTCCAGTCGTAACCTGGGGAGGTTAGGGCTGGATTGGCTACTGTTTAGGCTTTGTGAGTCAGCATGAGTAAAGCACCACAGTCAGGCAAAATGCTGAATGCCTTTGGTGCAACATCATAGCACTGATTATAGTCTTCTTTGTCCCCTTAAAGACAGACTCTGGGAATGTTTGCTGCAATTAAAGTTATGTCCATCACTGACCTGTCTTTGTGACATTAGGTACCAACATTGTTTGTCAAAATATAGTGAGGTTTAAAGCCCCAAATATTTACATGTCAATGGTAGATGGACACAGGACAGATTCTCCTCCACAGTGTAAGAGTCTACTGAAGCAAAGTTGCAGATTATTAAGTTTTGGTTCATTTTTTTTAAAAGACATGGCTGTTGTTTTTGGAAATAAATGGATCACATGCATGCACAGCAAGGACCCCAAACCCCTCCCAAAAGAAGCATGATGTACAAACGCAACTAAGGAAGAAGGAAGTAAAACGTGGTGAAACATGTGACAGTTTCTCAGCGGAACAGCATAGGGGTCAGAAAAAAAAAAAATCATAAATGACTATTTTATAACCAGTGACAGAGGCATTACATTCTAAACCGTTCTAAATCAAGTTAGCCGTGCTTGTTTCGAAGAAAGTGAGACCACAACATCTCAAAAGTATTTCCTTTTGGGGCTTGGGTGTCAGAGCTAGAAGCGGCAGAAGCAGCAGAGGTGCCACTAACCAGGGCAGAGTTATTTTGTCAAGGGAGTCTAACAGACAGGTGTCTTCACCAAACACACACACAGTAGGTCTCTAAATGGAAACAATAAGAAAGGGCATTTTGGTGGCGTTGTGAAATAGGAGTTGTTGAGAAACTGTTTAAAATTTCAGATTATATTAGGTTTAAAAATTGTTGGAACATTTGGGATAATGTTAGTACACAACACTACAAAATACATGGAAAAGGACTAGTCGTTTTAGTCATTTTAAGATAAATAAATTCATTGAAAATGAAAAGAAGTTAAATCTCTCTGCCTAGGACACAATTCCTCTATGACACACCTTAAATGTTTCACTTCACTTGTGTGGTTACTTTGGAAACTGGATGTGAACTACTTTCCTCACAGTTGCATCCCACTAAACTTCATAGTTTGTAGGATGTAAAAGTATCTTGTCCTGTAACACATCTTTCTGAAGAGGCAACATGGAAATTCTTCTCAAAGAGCAGCAGCTTAAGGTGAGTTCAACTGCAAAGGGGTCATCAGTATTGGTTGTATAATAGTAGGCAAATTAGCTGTGTGTGGTCCCGGCTGGACCAAGCTTTGCCGGTTACATTATTCAAATGGTGCGTTTGCTTTGTTTATTCACTGCAGTCGAGGCGTGAATATCTTTCCTGCCTTGGGGACAGTTTAAAAGATTCTTGTCGAGTATTTTTAATTGAAGGCACACTCCTATCTGGGAGCCATCGCCCCTTATGTAATCGAGAAGGGTAAGTGGTAAAGTGGAGAGGCCGCTTTCTTTCTCTCGTGTCATTAAGTGGTGCTCCAGACTTTGCCAGAGGGACTCAGACCGAAAAGTTCAATCAAAACCTCATGGTCTTGTTTTGGGGGGATCTCGGTTGTGCATTCAGTGCCAGAGCAGTGAGATATCAGGGGCGGATCTCCTCGTAGTGTTGTAAGAAGTCTGAAACAGCTTGATGTTAGACCGAGATTTCCTCAGTGTTTGCTGCTGTTGTATCACATCTTGGCTCAGACTCCCCCAGGGACCAGCCTCCTCCCCTGCTGTTCACTTGACATTCAGGGCACTTCCAGGACCGAAACCTGAGCTAGTTTGTTTCCTTCTGTCAGTGTGCTGAAGTTAGAGGAAGGGGGGCGTCAGAGCAGAGACTGAAACCTTTGGCCAACTACAGCAGACATCCCTTCAACCCCATTAAATCTTACACTCATCGGCACCCACCTGCTGACTCAGTGATACCACCCCCGAGCCCATTTTCTCTTCAGTCTTTCTTTGAACCTCTATGACGGTGAAATAGTGATGAATGGATCCACATCTGATCTGTAGGCCTGCACCACAGGGAGTGAGGAGCAGCAAGAAAGGAAGACGAGGGAGGGGTGTCGAGGGGGTATTCAAGCAGAGTAGGATCACATTGACATATGTAAGACATGCAGATTAATGACAATAAATAAGCATTTCTTTCATTCTGGCCCTTTGTTATCCATCAGTGTTTCCCTAAAAATGAATGCCGTTACCTAAACCGAAAGACACATGTTGCATTGCTATGCTGTCCATCTTTGGGACTGCTTTCTGTCCCAACATCACATTGGTCCTACACATAGATATATTGGTCCGACAGCACAATATATAGTGTGAAAATAAGAGACTACAGACGTGTTTTAAAATAATGATGTTACAAGGCTGTGCTTAAGGAATAATTAGGTTTAGGTACAAAAACCACTTGGTTTGGGTTAGAGAAAGATCTTTTTTTTTTAACTATTTGATCATTGGGACCAATGGGAGAGATGTCTCCTATTGTAAGGACTGTCTTCCCAAGTTAAGCTACTGAAGCTCTAAAGCCAAAAAAATGGTTTTCAGGACAACAAATAAATGCTAGAAATTTGATAGCCGCGGGAATGTTCCATTTGTTTTAACCTTAAACCTTTTTTTCTGTCTTGGGCGTTTTCTGATCAGAAGTGTGGTCCTTCTGAATATGACATTTTTAAGCCATTTTGTCCTCTTGTCCCTGAAAAGGTGACTCAGTCCTTCCCACCACAGACTGTCGCGGCGGCCTCTAATCTGTAGTCATGGGCTCTTCTGTTGTTTGTATAGTCGGCCTCTAATCACTGCTGTGACAGTGGAAATTATACCACTGTTTGAGTCTCAGTCACATGAGCTCTGACACATTATCACCTGAGCCTCATAGCCTTCCATGTTCTCCTAATTACTGCTATATTGTTCTACATACTGTAAGAGCCGGTTGTTCTTTAGGCTGCGACAGCATTGAGTTTCCTTCAACACAGTGATGGAGTAACACTAACACAGATTGCCTGCACGGTTTTACGACTATTCAAGGTGAAGGATGACCAAAGGGCCTCTTTTCTTTGTAACATTTCCATTAGAACAACCAATGCTTTCAAGCCTAAGTGACAACAAGTATTGGGGGCATTGATAATGTGCATAGAATGACAGTAAAAGGGCCTGAGCAGGTGGCACATGTTCAAAAGAAGCCTTAGATAGAAAAATGTGATATTTATTCACTTAATATTTACCAAAATGTCACTTTAATGGACAAAAATGTCTTAAACTCTAAAGAAATTGTAACTTATACCTCATGCTGCACACATAAGAAAAAAAGCTACCTGCACTAAACAGCTAATACATCTATTTATTTGCTAGATGAAATGATATATGTTTGGACTTTCTTTTATTGGTGCAGATTTGACCTCTGGAGTGTTTTTGCAGTCTCTGTTTATTATCCCCAAAGTGCAAATGGATGTGACAGCACAGATGTTTGCTTGCAAACACACCAACTGCGTGTGTCAAGTGCTAAAGATGCAAGAATAAGTTTTATTAGCTGTTATCTCAATTCTCCGTCTGTCGTCTTTTGTGATCATGAGGTCTGGGAATGTTTCTGAAGCCAAGAAACAGTGGGTTAGCTGCTCGTGGGACAGTGGTGGTCTGTTATTGTTCTTCCTAAAATCTCTTCATGTTTACCAGATGTGGTCAGTAGACGTTTTCGTTACCATGTGAACTGTATTTGCAGTTGCTTTACGGCTGCTTAATGTTAAATGATTCAAAACTGTAATGAAAACTGTCTTGTGCAGCCATGCAGTTACCGCACATTCGTCTCCCACTGCTTGGAAATATTCTGAAGAGATGTCCAGCTTTCACTCCAGCCCACTCTCTTTCTTTACATTTCCTCATTTGCCCTTTTTTTTCTCTGCTTTCATCACTCTGACTCACTGGCTTTCCCCTCTCCTGTAATTGCCCCATTGAAACTGATGTTTATGCATACAATCATGAGTGTTACTTCAAAATAAAAGCCTCCCCGCTTAGATTCGTCCTTCTCACAGTTGGAGAATTAACGTCACATTTTTGTGATTATCCAGAGGCTGTGTGGGTTTTAAGAAGCTTCTTGGCTAGCTAGTACATCATTGTGGTCTATTAATGCTCCTGATGCTTTGTCAAACCCTTTCTGCTTTAGCTGGAATGTCTTTGTTCATTTAGTTATTTATACTAGGGCAGTATGTGGGGCGCTGTGGACATTTATTAATGTGGATGATGCCAGACAGAAAGGGTGGAGGACTTGATTGTATTAGTAAATGGTTTGGGCTGTAAATGGCATTTGAAATGATATCCAGAACTTCCTCCAGCAAGATCTGCCTTCATTCAATAACACAGACAGTCTTCCTCACAAACTTAATAAGATTGCATGTCTCTCTGAGCAGGTGTTTCCCCTCAGCATGCTCTGCATTAGCATAGGCATACAACTTGTCACGCATACAAATACATTAAACTTAAATCTGAGCCTTCCCAAGATGAGTTTCATGCTTGCTCTGTCAGGCAGCTTCTTAAGAAGTGCCATCTTTACTCATATCCTGAGATGAGACATGGCAGGGTGGGGTGAAAGTACTGCCACACAAAAAAAACTGTTGCCAGCAAAAGGAGGCCCACCCATCTCATTTGGTTGATACAGTGGAAGTACTTATGTATACCAAGCCCTCTGAGGCCTCCTCCTCCTAATATACGATTGTAAATATTCTAGCGTCAGCTTAAAACTCTTTATTGTTTGCAAGAGAGAATAAAGCTGCAATCCCAAAGTCCTTGTGGGCTGTTAGCAGGTTAAAGACTTAGCTTTTCATCCTGTAGAATAAAAGCCGCTGAGGAACTCCAGTAGCAAATAAAGGAGATCAAACGTGATGTTTTCCAGTCCCAGAGCCTAACTCTGAGGCAAAGTGTTGTCTTATTCTACACGATCATTTCATTTAGAGCAGATTATTCTTCAGCTAATGTGCGGGAGGGAGTGATCACTTTACCATAGATTTAGGCCAAAGCACTGTTGAGGAAAACAATGCAATCAACCACAGCCGCTATATGTTTATCTGGGTTAACATCAGAACACTGTTCCAGTGAAATACAATGCTGTGGTTTAAAATAGCTCATTGGCTGTACTAGCTGTACTTGTCTGCAAGACTGTTATGTTGTCGTGTGTCTATATAGGGATGAGAATCGAGAACTGGTTCCAGTTGAGAACAGTTCCCAAACTGTCTGATTAATAGGAATCGCATAGCTCCAAGCTCAATTCCATGTATCAATGCCGGCATGTTTTTTTAACAGCTGTGCATTGCAAAACAATGACCCCAAACGTGTGTGTCTGTGTTGGTGGAAACTTGCAACAAGGTGTCATGGCTGAGAGGAAGAAACAAACCAGTTTGGTGACAAATGTAACTTGTAATGTTTGTGTAATGGGATTTCAGTGAAGAAAGCAAAATTTGGAAACATCCTTATATGCAACATGGGTGTTAATTCCAAGAATGCAGTGTGTTTCACTCTATGCATGAGTGACACTGCTTCCTTACTGAGCAGCATGTCCAGTAATGCCCTGTTATTAGCACCACATAGGCATGAAAACAAACACTGTATAAATATTTAAGCAAGTCATCTACACTCTGTTTATTCTCACAAAGCTAATAAAATAGGTTGACACAAAAACCTGTTTAAGCCTACTCTTTTCTGCAGGAATCAATACAGGAATAAGGTTGATAAGCAGAATCAACAATGGCATTTGTCTCAATAAAATCTTATCCCTACTTATGTTACCTTTCTGCGGTATCTAAGTTCAATAAGCTGTAACAGTAGAGAAATATTGCACCAGCAACACAGACAAAGATTATCACCCTCTTTTTTTTACCGGGAAAAGGAAAACAGGTGGTCTGAGACTCAAAAGAGAAATGCAATACATGGTTGGCACATTGCCATGTGGAGTGATTTGATCCTCAGGGGAGAGAGTTGACTCTTGTCATCCGAAGCTAAGTTATTAAACTGAAGCTGTAGTGAGTGAAGAGCCGGTGCAAGAAGAGAAGCCTTACATGAAGCTGCAGGTCACAGTCACACAGATCTATTTCTGAACTGAAACTATGAGCAAGACACACAGTTGAGTCGAAGTGTAAGTCACATAAAATATGTTTAATCTAGTCTCTCATTTACTACCATCATGTTTGCCAGCAGACTTAATTATAAGCTAGTGCTGTTTGTCTGTTATTTTTCCCCCCTCAAGTCCCACGGCAGCTACAGTGTGATTAAGCAAGGAAGTGTCAGAAAGGTACTATTTTGACTATTTTGCAAAAGAACATTGTAGTTGCTATGTTCAGATCTAAGTCAGACGTGTCATGGCAGCACATTGCTGGGGTGCCATGGCAAGAGACTCACCTGAACCATGTATAGCATGTATACTATTAGTGGACAGCTGAGCCGGGGTGTCATTTTCAGTAACACTGAAGTCGGTGTTAAGTCACCACTCAGCCCTTAGACATATCTCATGACATGTGTTAACGTTTACCTACTGGATAAGTCCAGGGCTAATACTGATATTGCTGTTTGGAAGTCTAAAGAAATCACATACTGATATCCTGGCCGGTTTTATTGCATAAGCACATAGCGAACAATCTTTTACTTAAGAGTAAATGAGTCAGATGATTTCCAGTTGAAAAATAAAAGGTAACTCTGACCCTAAACCTTCAACTCAGATAAGGAACCCCTCCAAAAAAAGAAAAGAAAGAAAAGACAACTTTACTGGAAAAAAAATGTCTCACATACCGATACATCCGCCGTATGGTTGGGGATCATTCATCACTTCTGGCTGACTGTTACTGACCACAAAGAACAACATTGTGATTTAAAAGCTCCACCAACACTGGAGCAGGGCAGTTCCCCTTATTGTATTTCTTGCATGCTTAAAAAGTATCAATTCTGATTTTGATTTTGCAGGTGCAACTAAAGGTGCACACTAGGACATTACTCTTCCCCAAATATTACGTTTGAAGGAATGCAAAGAATGCAAACTACTTGAACTTTTATGTTATCAGAATCCTTTGTCAGCATGGGTCTTCCTCCGACAGTCCAAAGACATGCAGCTTAGGTTGAATTGGTAACTCTAAAATACTTGTTGGAGCCTGAATGGTTGGCTGTTTCTATGTGTCTGCCCTGTGATAGTCTGGCGACCTGTTCAGGGTGGTTAAGGAAAATTAATGAATGATTATTAGCTGATATTAGCGCCAAAAAGGGTTTGAGAACTACCTTTATCAGCTCAAAGTGAGACATTTCTAAGTGTACAAACACCAGTTCAACCAGTGTTGTTGCACTCATACGGATTCATTTCTACATCAACACCTGCCTTGTTTCAGCCGTTCATATCCATATAATGTTATCAAGCTTACGGGCTAAGGGATGGCCTATATC
>CAFUXE010000169.1:387921-423009 GCA_903364295.1 Serranus cabrilla | reverse complement strand
TGTCTTATCCTGCTGCGATGTGACATGTTCAACCAGCCTGAAAAATTGAAAAATCTTATTCAGCTGGCGGGGCCCTGGAAAATGAGCATTACGTTTAGCAAAAAGTCAGCTGAAAACTATAATGCACTATAAAACATCTTTAGGCTGGTTTGGCAGAGGATGCAGCCCTCATTTATCTCTCAGGAGGAGAGGAAGAACAATGCGTCTCTCTGGAGTGGCCTCACATGCCTTCTTGTGTCGAGTGGGAATACAAAGAAGAAGAAGCGGAAAAGGAGAACTGAGCGATGGATCTTCACATAGCCGGGGAGGCACATGTTGATCCAGAATACTTCAATATAAATTACATCTGTAACACCACTCCATTTGAACCGTCGCCTAATGGTGTAAACATGAGGAGAAAACTCCCTTGAGGTTGTATCATCTCTCTAGATCCTGTATGACTTGTGGCTATTTCTAGTTCCTAATGAATATATGTGTGTTGACAACTGAACAGGACTGCAGGTGCACATTCCTATGAACCAAGTCACGTCGATGAATGACTAACAGATCAGTGAGGGCTCGTGTGTTCGCACAGATGTACATGTGCACCTCTTCACACGAGTAAACTCAGAAGAGCAAATGTGGTGCGAGGTTTTTGTTCCTGTGTTATTTGTCAGAAGGCAGAGGATGTTTGTCTTCATTCTGCTCAAAACTAAAACAGTTTATGAATGTTTACATGGAGTGGACAGCTTGTGATTCACTCTGGGTCTATGTCATCGTCAGCCAGTTGAAGGGATGTTATGATACTCGACACCCTATCGATACCATGGTGAAAAAACAAACAAAAACTCCCATTTCATTCTTTCCGACCGTGGGAGAACATATAATACCGTCTGGATGATGATAACCAAGAATTCATAGAACCGTAGTTACAACTGTAACTCTCCTCTGATCTGTGTAAACACCCTGCAGTTCAGTCGAGGTTTGTGGACTGTCAGTCATAGCTGAGTCATTCCTGGCTTCCAAATTGTGGTGAAGAGTGCAGAATTTTATGTTTTTGACAGAATTTAGTTAGTGCTAACAGGAAGCATTTGACAGAAATGAGAAAAATCCAATCACATTTTTTATTTTTACAGTTAGTGACTAAGAAGAGTTGTGTAATTTTGGTGTCTTTATTAAAAGAAAACATTTCTGTAAAGCCCACTGGTGTTGTTCAGAGTGACAACCGTAACTCTCCTCTCTTATCTGTGTAAACACCCTGTCTAATCATAGAACCGTAGTTGCAACCGTAACTCTCATTTTGCTGCCAGCTATTCAGAATTCAGGCATCTTCTTCTTGGTAATGACGTATTGGTTCTTGTGACATTCCTACTAGAGATAAGAGAAGCTGTTATGACTGTAGTTAGTGCTTGAGATCCAAATTATTTCTTTACAAAAGTTTCGTGGTGCAATTTGTATGATATCCTACAAAGTCTGGCAGGCTTAAAAACTTCCAGACAGATCTGGTTGAAAGATTGGTGGTTTGGCCAACATGACTTTTAACTTTACATTGCTTCATCAGCGGACAAAATCTTGCAACTAAACTATGAATTCCAGTGCATAACTTTTCATGAGAAACACACGACCAGGTGTTCCTGAGAACTCCCTGGCTTTAGACAAGAGAATGGAGTTGGAGTTGATAGACGACATCTAGGGTTGCATTGTTTAACAAGAAGCATGCAATAAATAAACGGAAGGTTAGTAAAAAAGCTAAATGGCTGTCAGACAATAGCAGAGGAGTTCCAAGATTGCATTTTCGTCCAATACATGTCGACCTGCTTGCACCCTGAGCCCCCAGACTAGTTTGGTCAATACCACCGGGACTACAAACAGAAACCAGAACGCTCCTGACACCAAACTGTGTCCTGCTGCTTACAGTTTCCATTTATAGATGTACAATAAGACACACACCTGTAATAGTAGCAATGGTTGGTGTGTGTCTGTGTGTGTAAATGTGGAGAGAGCTGTTGTTTATGTGGATTTTACTGATAGATCTGTTGACTCTTGTTTAGATAGATTTCTGTGTGCTTTCTTCTCACATCTATGATTCAGTTTGAAGTGTTTCGGTCCCTGCAGAGAGTCTGTTTTGTGCGGGTTTGTTTTGCACAAGAACAAATCCTAGCATGAGGATTTCCTTTGTCTATGAAGATGAAGTCATAGCACAGGCAGCAGCCCTGCTTCTCATTACTAAGTAAATGTTAAAACTGCTGATCTAATGTGCTCAGATGATCACATTTTCCAGTTCCGCTTTTATAACAGCTAATCCATCGATGGAGTTAGGGTTTGGAGTCAAGAATATGCTAGCGTGCTTTATAGTCCAGCTTTTTTTCTCTGTCACCGAGGCTGAGTAACTGAGAGTGGCAGCTTCAGGTCAGCGACCTGTTGAAGGAGCCCAGATGTCCCTGACAGCACCCGCAGTCACTTGCTGTTACTGAAAAGGACGTGTGGAAGAAAGACGGGGTGTGCCCACTGCTTGTTGTTTGGAATAGAAAGGCTCGAGGTGTCTCTGCAGTCCATGCAACACTGCAGAACATCTGCCTGCAGCAGCTATACCTGCACCCCAGATGCTGTTTGTCACTAATGATGATGCACTCCTTTTTATCGTGTTTGAAAGTGGATGAGCTCATGCTTTCTGCTCGTGGTCTGTAGAGCTTCATCCTCCTCGTGAACCTGATCAAGCTGTTTGGGGAAGATTGTAAGCATAGTTTGTTTATCTGTTGTACTGATGGGAGATTTGTTGATGCAGACAGCCTGAGATGCTGGATATTTTTCAGATACGTTGTTATGGAGACAAATATTTGGTAGAAGAGTGCTCCACAGTAACAATGATGTCACCCAGTCTGTTTTGAAAAAGGCTTCATAGATACGACACAGTTATGATACTATCTAAATATTTCCATCACTGGATAAGATTCTTCTTATCAAACAGGAATTTGAAGGTCAGGGTCAGCTGGAGACACAAAAGATTATACTTCAGTTGGACTTCAGAGGCGCCACAATGTCCCATTTTCTGCTCGAGCTGAAATACTTCCTCTGAAACACTGGAGCGCTTCCTCATTTTACTCAGCTTCCCTCGAAACTTTGGGAAATGGGAAGTGTGACTATCTGAGGTGCACCAGGGGAGCGTTCTCACTGACGAGTCCACTGTTATTCAGGTGAAATTAACCTTTAATTCCCCTGCATGAGTCTTAATTTCACATCTCCTGCTTGTGTGTTTGAGTTAGCACACTGAATACTGAGGACTTCCTTGTGCTGAAATTCAAGAGAAGTACAAGCAGAAGCTTTCTGTTCTTTGTAACGGCCTGGTTCTGTTATTGAATCGCTGCATCGATATTCAGCTCAGCTACTGACCCGAGCTTCCGCAGTCAGAGTAACCAGGGGATACCTCGTTAATAGCCAAGTCTCTGAGACATTTTCATTTTAATTAGATCTCTTTTTGGATTCTTTAGCAGATTAACGTCACTGCAGGCAATGGAGGAGTTATGAGTATGTTCTATAAGTAAAGCCAATCTAATTTAAAAAAAACATTTTTTAAGTGGGTGCTGTATGTTTCCAGGGAATCTGGCTGGGATCCACAAACAGAGCTGTAGTGAGATGTGCTCTGCCTCCGGGCCAAGAGCTCTGGTCCCCCGGAGCGGGATAGGCCAAGTGAGGCCTTTTTACAAGAAAACACACCGTTTATGTGCTGTGTGAGTTCAAACCAGCAGCTGCAACCCTGTCTTGTCTAATGTGCCACACTTGGCAGTAACAAAATCCATTGTGACCCGTCTGTCTCCCCCTAGATTACAGTATCACACTCCTGCAGGGTTCCTGAAAATCCTTAAAAACACTTGAATTATAATGTGGTGTTTTCAAGGTCTGAATAGTACTCAAAACTGCTTGAAAATTGGGCATTATAGCAGCGTTTTCCTGTAGGTTTGTGGTTTTTCAATAAAAAATATGCAATTTTTTATCATTTAGGACTATTAATATTAACATATGTATAAAAAATCTTGGAAAAGCAAGAGCAGATAATAAGCAAACAACACCAAAACAGCTCAAAGATAACACTTGCCAAAGAAGTCCACTGGAGACAAACTACAAGCATTAGATCTGGGAAAAGTTGTGTAGTGAGTTTTTGTGCTCACCACATTGATTTTACATTTATTCAGTTTAGGTAGTGCAGCCAAAAACTGTTTGGGTGTTTCATCTAAACCTTATATTGGAGGGGGAAACCCTGTACAGGATGGATACGTCATCTTAACAGCAGGTGACGCATTTTGAAACATGAAACTCTGCTGTGTTCTCCTTTATATCTGACACCCGTCTGTAGCATGGCGTCATGAAACTTGGCTGTCGATAGCACAATAACTTCTAGTGTAATGTGAGGAGGTAGGGAAATAATTAGTACACTGTATGTACTATTTGAAATGTAAATCAATGTGTAATCTACCTCAGCTGTACGGTGCTGGAAAAGCTGGAACTTTTACCTTGAACTTGACAGGCTGACTGATAAAGTCTGATCCTCTTTCTCATCTGACGGTTGTAACTGTCATGTTTTGGAAATGTTCAATCCCTCCAGTCATTCATAAACTTAACTGTTGCACACTTCAGGTGGGCAGGCAAATGGAAAACCTCTAAAAATACAAAGCCCACAGAGAAGTTACTCAGTACAACAGTTTCATCAGTCATAAAATGTGTTCTTTATGTAACCAAAGAGCAAAATTCATACAGTGAAACGTAAACATGCTAATGTAACAGGTATAGTGTTTGACATTCTTACACTTTAATTTTAGTGCTTGTTAGCATAAGAGTTTAAGCTGATAGTCATTTGTTGGTTTATGACCAAATACGTTAAAGTATTGGACAGTTGATAGTGGAGCTAAAGAAAAATATTCAGCTGATCATCAAAGTGGTTATAATTCATCCTGTGGAGGACATGAATATTGGTACCAAATTTCATGGCAATACGGTCAAAAGTTAATTGCCTTTCTGAGTTAATACATTATTCATTTTGCAAACCTAAGTTTAGATATTACTTGCTAAAGAACTGTGCAGATTTCATTCACATTTCTTGTTCATGAGGTGATGAATTTCGTGCACATTCAAGGTTGAGGCATGAGGTCGTAGCAGAGAGAAAAGACGACAGTTGTTTTTCTAACAACACAAACATGCTGCCGGCACTATAACAAGACTTTTCAGCTTCACCACTGATTTTCGGTCCCTCCTTTGATTTTGTTTGTACTTCATCTACAGTATGTTTACTGGAATCTCTACTTTGTCTAAAGCCTTCATTCGGTTGATTCTCAGTCTGTAACGCTGTTCCTTCTTGGTGCACCTGTGTTGAGTGGACGGGTCGCGATGTGATTTCTCTTCAATCAAACCGGCTCACAGCCGCATGCTCGAGCTTGTTCAAATCCCTGAGAGTTAAGCTTGTGGGTTATGTGGTCATAATTTGTAACGTAGCTACAGTATCGTATCTATGTGAATTTGCCCTACTTTCCCAGCACACATTAATACCTCCCTGTCACAGCGTGAGTAATATTCACAGTGTTTAATGAGAGGGTTGAGACTCCGATTGCAATTGCTTCTAATTTATTATCCCTGCGATGTCAAGGTCACCTGCTTTTAAATCCTCTAAGCTTGTGAATGCTATGATAGTATTTCTAATATTTCTCTCCATCTCTTCTGACAGCACTTCCATGATGGGCGTAAGGCACAGCAGCACATCGAGAGCTCGTGGAAACAGCTGGAATCAGTAAGTGACCCCATTAATGTGCAGATAATAATTAGAAGCGGTTGCTATTCATCACAGTGACTCAAGAGAGAGAAAAGTAGAGCAGAGAATAAAAATAAACACCACAAATTATTTATTTTTGCAGGTTTTTTAATAAATCAACATTTTTATAACAGCTGATGTAATCTGTTGCAGGTGACATTATTCTTTACATACATTACCTGCATGTTAATATGTGTAATAAAAAAGATAGAATATTTGATGAGAAACAGCCACATTCGTTAGCTCCAATGCTAACAATAATTTTGCCATTTTTCCAAAAATGAAGCCGACTACATGAACGCAGCCATAGTTGTGGCATAAAATATAGTATTTCTCTGTGTGACTTTATTTAAAACAAGGAAAATTACAAAAAATAATTAAAAATAGTCTCAGAGACTAGATGTGATATGATGAGAGAAAACTTTTCAGCCCAACAGTTTGACAGGTTTTAAAAATGTCTTTCAGATTTTTACTTAAGCCAGCCCAGAAAACACTTCCACTAAAGGAAATTAAATTTCTGTTTTTGGCTTATCATACATCCAATCAAACATTTTAATTTCCAATGGAATACTCTGTGTAAAACAGCAATTGACCCAGGGCCGTACAATCAGCAGCCTTATGATCAATCAACATGAGCGCCCCGTGATGTGGGAGCACATGCTTTAACAGACACTTAAAGAGGAGCCATGTGACCATAAAACCATCATCAGAAGCTCAGTGAGCGCATACAGTGAAAGGCAAACAGTCCATTTCTAGCTCAAAAAAAGAAAACGTCAGCATCCCCTGAGGGACCTCATGTTCTGTCTTCATCACAGACCTCATACAATGTGCTGCTTATTTGACCCAAAATGGAGACGGTGCAGTGGTGATGAATACAGGACAGTGTGTTACATTAGGATGTTGGTTTACAGCTTACTGAGACTTTTACTAGATGTGTTATTGCACAATTTATGTTCTTCTAGAGGGGCTCACCTGCCACAAATGTCTGTTAAATGCCTGATAGACACAAAATACTGATTTTCAAATGGAAAAGTGGGTTACACTTGAGTTCTTTAACCATTTGAAGGCATATTATCTTAAAAAATAAGCCAAAAATAACAGTCTTTCATCACCAAAAACTGTAAAAACAGAAGTAGAATTTTTTAACTGAGTCATATTTCTGATCACTTGAATGAATCAGGTGCCATTAAAACTTCTGTCAGGAAAATTATGAAACGTAAGCTTTAGAAAGTGATATTTAATCAAAATCGCTTTATATTTAATGACATTTAAAATGACACAAGTAGAATAAATTGTTAGTACTAATCAGACCCTGTAAAAAAAAAAACCATTCAA
This sequence comes from Serranus cabrilla, assembly GCA_903364295.1. Taxonomy (NCBI): domain Eukaryota; kingdom Metazoa; phylum Chordata; class Actinopteri; order Perciformes; family Serranidae; genus Serranus; species Serranus cabrilla. The sequence continues at coordinate 415,898 of CAFUXE010000169.1, read as the reverse complement.
TTCTTCACTCCTCTTTGAAACTGAGAAGCCATGAATGACTCGGTCATAACCTAATGTCGCATGACAAAAATTATGCAAAACTCTGACTGAACTACAGGCTGTACAGAGCAGAGATGTTGTAAATGTAAATATGCAGTTTTTTCAGTATTTTTTTAAGTATTCAGTAAATTCAACTCTTTTGTAATGATTTATGGTGTTATGACTGTTTCTTCTATCCATGATTGTGCTTCCATAGAGTTGCAGGACTTGTATATTGTAGTGAAAAAAACAGCCATGGTGAGAAAAATGTGACAGGACCGAAAAACAAACGAAAAAAGCCCTGAAACTGTTTGGAGTCCAGGGGGGTAAAGTCATCAATAGTAGGCCAGACTTGAATGTATCACTGTGTAATTCCAAGCTTACCTCAGATAAGATCAGGCCCAGGAGTGTCTGTCATATTTGTTTAAGTGAAGGAGCTAAAGGAGAGATTGCACAGAACACCACTTCTTATCTCCGCCTGGCCCCTTTGACGGGGGAGAGAAAAGAGTGTGAGAGAGATGCATAACTGCCTTGTCCTCCTCAAACTTCGCTGTGCGTTCAATGATCCCATTGTGAGCGAGGCAGATAGGCATAGTTCAGAGTGCACGCTGGCCCCAACAAACATTGGATTGTTCGGTTCGAGGGGTCGAAAGAGGGTTGAATGAATGCTTGTTTTTCTGCACACAAATGACCACTATGAACATTTGTTTAATCTGCAGGCTGCAGGCTTTGACAGACCCCGGCGCTGTGTCAGCGGCATATACTGACCTCTGTCGCACACAAGGCTCTGTCTGAAATCTATATGACGCATGTGTACATGTTATGACGTTCTTTTCCATGCTTATTTAAAAAGGTCAGGTTATTGGGTGTTTCCTGCTGCAACTCATGGCAGGAAATTGCTGATTTAATATCTGTAATAATCATAATGAATTCCTGTCTCTTTTCAGTGTAAAAGAAGGTTCGAGAGGGACTGTAAAGAGGCAGACAGAGCACAGCAATACTTTGAGAAGATGGATGCTGACATTAACGTGACTAAGGCTGACGTGGAAAAGGTATGTGTCATCTCACTCCTGTGTGGCGGCCACCAATCACGCGAGCTCGTCCCGCACCCTCCATGTTTAACACGACTGCCTGGCCTTCCTCACCCTCCCACCTCACACATCTCGCCATTTTCTCTGACATGCTTCCTCCCTCCTCCATGCCTCCCAAGCCCTGACTCCTCATTCCACTGCGCCCCAAAGACAGGGAAGATTGAGTGACCGTGTGTTTGATGCCAGGGTCTGTGTGTAAAAGCTGGCATTGTCTCAACGGCACAGTGATCTGCTGCAAAACAAAGCTGATAGCAGCAGCGAGTCCTCATTATCACTGTAGAGCAGACAGCAAACACTCTGCTGTGCTGTTAGCAACAGAGAGGACTTTGTGTCCATAATGGTGCTTGTGTGTGATTATTTGCGTTGTGGATTACACACATTAGTCGGCCTCGCCTTCTCATTGTGAACCTAAACATATAGTTTAGCCTTGAACACATGCATCCGATTCTCAGGGCTGGTAGACGCGGAGCCCCCTGGGCCCGCAGCTGATGTCATTTCCTGTTGTCATAACCAATTAAAAGCTCCCTCAAAATCTCAGCCTTTAAACCACATGGCTCCCACGGCCGCAAGGCATCATGGGTCAGCGGCGCATGTTCCTGCTGCCTCATCAGCTGTTGGAGCAGAGCTCAGGCACAGAGTTGACACAGTTCAGACCCGATTATTATGCAAATATAGGCTGGAATAAAGAGCCTTTCTGCACGCTGGTCGTACAGCCAGAGAGCCACAATAGGCTTAGGCTAAGACTGAACTCAACTGGAAAGACCCGGCACAGCAGCTCAAGACACTAGTCCTGGAACAAGAGCGGTGTTGTTTCTGATTACAGTCATTTTATTCATTTAAGCATGAAAAACTGATACATTAACCAGCATTCAGAGCAGTATTATGGCCATTATTTCACAATCAGAGATACTTTATTGATCCCTGGGGGGGAATTTGCTTGTTACAGTTGCTGCTCATAAGAATAGAACAGAAGTCAATGAAGACATGTACAAATAGAATAAAATAAAAATATGGGAATATAGAAATAATTTGAAGTAAATTAGAGATATGTACAAATAAAGTAAAATACAAATATGGAAATATATACATAATTTGAAGTAAATAGAGATATGTACAAATGTGTAACAGTGTGACAAGTTGAATTATTTAGTTTAGTTTAGTTTAGTTTCTGAACCTCTATGTGTCATAATAACCTCACCAGCTTCTTTATACTGCGAAAAAGACCCAGGTGGGAAAAAAGCTCAATTTTCCTTTTAGGACTGATTTTCCCACGTCCCACTTCTATGCAAGTGTCTAATTTATGCTCAAACAAACTCATGCAAACAAAAAATTAAAGGTGACAAAATGTTTAGCATATCGTAACAGATTATTCACATCCTCTCCAGGAAGTTTCTGCAGCTTCATTTCTCAGCTGTTATGACATGAATAAAAGGCTGCGATGAAAAGAGGAAATCAATCTTAAAGCCTTTTGTTCTGCAGTTGAAAACAGAAAGGACACGATAAGAGAATTAAAGTTAATGGGCTGAAAGAATAATTAGCACGGCTCTTTTACTCAGAAACAGCCACTTAACGCACCTTTAAAATGTGTAGATCATGTCATAAAAAGCTGCAGCAAACACTACCACATAACCATAATAGTCACGATGAATATTAATGCTTTTCAGTGCGCCGCGCTGCTCGCCAACGTATAGATCACCGCAAGAAATATTGGCTTCCTCATTTGCTCTTCCTTTCTGTGTGGGTTTCTCGACCGTCCTCAGCTCTCCTCCTCACCTACTCACATCTCCATCGTCCAGAAATGTAAAACTACTAATGCAAATATCAGTCGCTGTGGAGGATGATTGGATTTTCTTTCCCAGATGATTTTATTGGAGTGTTGTATCTGTGCCGTCAGTTCTATCAACTGTGTCTCAGAGATTAGAGAAGAAAAGTGAGGATGTATGAAAAAAGAGAAAGGAAGTGTGTGTGTCTATAATGTCTGTCACTTTTGTGTGTGTGTGCTTGTGGTTTAGACACACGAGCTGCAGTGCGCCTCATGACTTTTGCTCATACTGGAGCTTTAGACATGTTGCATAAAGAGTATCTAGGTTAGTAGATTTCTATGATTAGCAAAGCAAAATTTCATTTTTTAAGTACTCAGTCATGTGTCTGGATGTGTTATTTTCCTTGCAGGGGCATATTCCTCTCATTATTCAGAGGACCTCAGAGTATTTTTTCACCGGAAGGCGTGATGTGTCACAACCTCAGCCTAGTTTGTGTTTGTTTGAGTCAGAGTTTAATCTTTGGGTGGAGGAAGGTCCAGAACAGATGCATGATAGAAGAGAAATGGACACAAAAGGCTTTGGAGGGAGAGTTTTGTGTGTTCTTGTTAGGGCTGAACTGACTAGTTTGATATCCAAAACATTTAATATTTATATCCTTATATGATAATATTGGCTAAATAATTTCCTTTAAATAATTTGATATTATTTCTGTTCTTTGTCGTTGTTTTTTCGTTAACATTTATTCACCAAAGGTTTCTAAAGAAACTTTCTGAATAATAAATAATTTTTATTTGCCAGAAAATAAACAAAGAGCGAATATAACTGATGGCATTATTGTATTTAATTAATTATTTTTTTCCTCTAGATTTTGTGAAAACATTGTTGAATTATGTGAATGATTTGGGTCAAAATTTAATACAGGCCTATAATTTGACAGCAATGTAACACCAACAATAAATTAGATTTGTACGTCTGTGTAAGCACATATTCTTTAAAAAAGTTGGTTTCATTAAAAAAACAAAACAAATCTGATGAATTCAGATAATAATAATATTGGGCGATCATGTTGAAAATGTAAAAACAATATGACAATAATTCAAAACTTATTTGAAAACTTCAGCTGTAATACTCGCCAACTTAAAGATCTGATAAATTCCTAATGATGAAGTTACTTGTCAGTAACAATAAAATTGTGCACAGATACATTTGGACTCCAGAGTGCTTTTCTCTGATGGGATGTCTCGGCGTAATGTCAAAAAGCTGCTGTTTGTCGAGCTGAGGTATTGTGGTTTTCTCTGCAGCTGGAGCAAACCTCTAAATGTTCCCTCTCCTCCTCTGGCAAACAAATCCTTCAATTTGGGGTTTGGATTCACAGCCCAGATATCCACAAAGCCTGTTAACAGCTCTGTTAGGGACCCCCAGCCCTCACACACACTTCCCTTTACTGGAGATCCTCATTCAGGAAGCGTTAGAAAATCTGTTCCACTCATACTGGAATTATAAACTCTTATGGTATGTTGGTTTGTGTTTGTTTACCCTGATACCAACTTCCCCATTTGAGTGATGACACGCCTGACGGTCCAGGAAGTGCATCTATGGCAACTTCTTGTTTAGCTGGAAACGGCTAACAATCCTTTTTTTGTTTGTGTGTGTTTGTATATCTATTTTATGCCATGCCTTGAAGCGAAGTTCCCACAAGGTAGGTCCGGCGGTCAGGAGAGAGAGTTTTATCTGTGGGAACACACACTGTCTCGACTTGTGTCTCCACACACACACACACACACACAGTTTGACACAAACAGGCCTCGACCAGGTCACTGTTAACACGCCCTGTCCTGTCTGACTGTGATCTGCTCTCCGTGCAGTGGCTTGTCTCGCTGTCTGCTGAACACGTTGAGGTTTTTTATGTGTGATGGAAGAAGAAATAATGAGAGAAATGCTGAATGTGCTGTGGAAGGTGACAGCTTTCCTACCAACTTTCACTGATTTTTTGTAGAAGACAGATGCAGATAAACACTGGAGATATATGTTTGGATTATTCACAGGAAGTTAAGCAGAGTCTGACTGATGTTGGGATTTTTTTGAGACTGATACTGATCTTAGAGTTTAGACCAATAATGAATTTGCATAGACATTTATATGAATGCATAGGTGCATTTTTGTATGGCTATGTTCAGAGATTCACATACATACAGATAAAGAAAGTAAATAAGTTAAAACCGTTAAAAAAAAGTAGAAAGGAGAATAAGATGCAAAGCAATAGGTTACATTGTTATGCTGGCAGCTATCATACTTTCAACATTTATAGGTGCCAAGTTGCATAGAATTTTCTGGTATTTTTATTCTACGTGGACATGACACATAACCATTCTAATCCATTGGCTATATTAGATGGAAAGTACTAGATATTCACATGCACGAGATGTAACTAACAGAAAAAAACCCAGGTAACTTCCAGGAAGACAACAGGATGTGAGGTTGCTGCAGTTTCGTTATATGCCCTGTTTTCATGGTGATGCTGTTTACCCTCATCATTTCTCAACACATGCTGCAGCACTTTGCATGCACCTACACCAGCACAGCACATTCTCCCTAAAAGCATGCTCACAGGCCCACACGTAGATTTTCAACAGCTGGACTTTCACATGTGCTTTTTAGCTTTTCTCTGGATTTCACATTCCCTCTGTCTTTTTTTTTTTAAAGGCTGTGACTTTCATTTTCCATCCAGAGTATTAACTGTCATCCCTCTTGCGCTGGGAATAATGTACCTTTGTGTCTCTGCTCTGATGTCCTCCTTTTCTTCTCTGATGTCATCTATTACTTACCCATCTGTGTGTGAGTGTGAGAGACTCAGCTCCTGCCTCAGATTTGTGTGTGGGTGAAAACTGGATGAAGTCCTCGAAATGTTTCCCTCAGGACTCTGACAGATCAGGGTTACTGCTGCATTCACATGCACCTCGGATGTTCCCACTTCCCAAACTAGGGAGTTGTTCTTCTGACTTCAGTGTGTTTATGAGCTTTAAGCAAGCGGCAACCTCCGAGCCTGCCTTAAACATGCATTATTTATTATGGCCAGCAGGGGGTGACTCCACTGGTTGCAAAAAGAAGTCAGATTGTATGGGTGTCAATGAGAAAATGACCCAATTTCTCACCTGATTTATTACCTCAGTTAACATTTCCCAAATTAGTTTATGATCTCAGTTCTCAAAAACTGTGCCCCTTTCACAGCATGTTTTTAGTTTATGAAAGTTAATGGTTACTTTAGGATGGCCTTACATGTCCTGTTTAGCATTTGGTTGCTATTAATTTTGAAGGACGAATACAACCTGCTAACCAGGCAAGCTAGCACCAGTATTTCCCTATTCCCATCAGGTTAACCACTCAAATAATGCTTTACCAGGGTAAAAGCTACGTTTCCCCAACTTTCTGAGTTGTTTTTCTGACTTAATGTGACTTTTACCAGCCGGTACTGGTTATTCTGACATCACATGAATGCAGCATTTGCCCCAGCACAGTTATATTGCTGCAGTTCTTTTTCCTCATGCATCTGCAATCAGTTAACCAAAATTAAATCACAGGTTCATAAGGTGACTCTTTGTTATAGATGACCCAATGAAACCGGCCTGTATGTGCCGACAGGCCTCTGATCTGATGGAAAGAGGAAACAGATACGAGTACTTAGCTACACGTACACACACAACGCACATATACACACTCACAAACACACCCCACATGCTGTCTAGCTGAGATAATCTCATCTCCATCTGCTTGCCTTGGATCTGTAATAGGCTGCTCCTGCTGCGTTTCTGACTGCCTGCCTTGCCTCCATGAGACTGAACTAGCTTAAAATAATCAACATTATCGACTGTAGAGATACGCCAGACTGGGCGGGCAATCAAAATCCAAATCCCTCCATTCTGCAGCCACTGCAGGCTGTTGTTTCTCTTTTTATATGTTTGTTCTGGCCTACATACAGCACAGTCCAATGCCAATAGCTGGATCTGCACCTGTGACCCCGCGTTCACGAGCTCTGTGTTTATGTGTACACGTACATGCATGAACACTCGTATGCACAAATATGTCAACTCATGTAGGGTTTATGCTCTGGCTGCGTGTGTGTGTGTGTAACCCAACTGTCTGTGTTAATCAGGGGGCACTGAGGTTTATTGAGGTGAGCGTGTCGCTAATGTGCATGTTCGTGTGTGTGTTTTTTTCTTCAGGCACGACAGCAAGCTCAGATGAGGCACCAGATGGCTTCGGACAGTAAGGGCGAATACTCCTCCTACCTGCAGAAGTTCAACCAGGAGCAGAATGAACATTACTATACAGTTATCCCCAACATATTCCAGGTAAATATAACAACTAGAGCTGCAAATATGAATTGATTAATTGACAGAAAATTAACTGGCAACTATTTTGATAACTGAAATAATCATTTTAGTGATTTTTTAAGCAAAAAAACCCCAAAATTTGCTGGTTTCATGCTTCTTAAATATGAGAATTTTATGTTTTTATTTGTTATACACAATTTTTGGACTATTAGTGGGATAAAACATACCATTTGATGATGCCACCTGCTGTCTTTTCTCTATTTTATTACATTTTATTGAAAAAAAAATTGATAGGCAATGACCTATATCAGATTTTAGAACTAGTTGATCCCATACATTCGATTTATTTAGGACGCCCACCCACATATGTTTGCCTCCACCCAGACATATTTTTCTGTTTATCACGTCTGTCTTTCCAAACTCAGTGTGCTGACTGATTGAAAAGTCTGCCAGAATGGTGCATTCATGTGCAATCATTAGTTAGCTTGTGAATTCAATGCTGTTTGCAGCCCACCGCCCACACTCCCCTCTGGGTCGACTAAAAATACATTCTAAACACGTGGGAAACGCTGAAGAGTGCCGTTAGTTTGCACAAGCTTTTTCTGTGTTACATTGTTTAAGCTCACAGTGTTGCAAGTTTGAAATCTAAAATAGTGTCAAACATTTAGAAAAATGTGAAGTACATAAGAGATTTTCCAGATAATGTCTCATCTTTGATGCTCTATATAAAAAAAACAGCTCTCTGACTCCCAAAGTGTTTATTTCCAAGCCCACTCTAAGTCTTTAAAACATATAAATATGCCTGTTTTTTCATGCAGAAACTTCAAGACATGGAGGAGAGAAGAATCGACAGGATAGGAGTGTGCATGAAGACGTTTGCAGACGTGGACCGCCAAGTGCTGCCCATCGTGGGGAAATGTTTAGACGGCATGACGAAAGCTGCAGAGTCCATCGAGCCCAAGACTGTGAGTATACAGAAATGAGATATGTACACACACTCACACACACAGCACCATATGGGGCATATTACTCACTCAGCCAGAGTGTCAGTCACAGCCCACACACTACCGATTAGCCTGTCATTTAAACAACGAGCGGGCTGGTGGGTTGGTACTCTTGGGGGCCTTTTTGAAAATAAAAACAGCCCGCCTATGAACAGCAAAGTGGCTGCAAAGTGTGGCTGCAGTCCATTAAATTTAAAGTGATAGTTTGATATATTGTGGGGTAAAAAAGTTAGTTTGTCTAGAGGAAACACTTGAGTGGTAACAATATGTCACCTGTCTTTGAGGAATGTAATGCCTGGTTCACACTGCACGACTTTAGCCCTGATCATTACAGATATCAAGTATGCTAAACATCTGGATAGAAAAAAGAGGCTGCAACAGTGTAAATGTTTAAAATAGAAAAAAGGGAAGATCGACCCCTGTGGCCAATTATTCATGTAGTGTGAAACCCACAATGACGTTTGGACTCTGTTTCAAAAGACAACTTATTCTGAGCAGATCTGACAACTTTTAAAGTCTACTCGGTCAGATTCAGTGCTTCTCGGGTGGTCCTGTTGATGTGACAAAAAAAACAAAGCAAAGAACAAAGAACATCTCTTGGAAGTGTGTTAGGCCGCAACTCTGTATGCTACATCAAGAAAATAATCATCTTTAAAGGATAAAAAAAGCATGAAAAGATGAACAACAGACATGCAGCATGTGATTTAAGAACATTATAAAAAAGGAATGAATGAAATCAATATTTCCTAGTTGGACGGGAGGGAAAGGGAGAGAGGGGGCTGAGAGGCAGTGGGTAGGTAGCAGAAGCCCTGGTTAGCTTAGCTTAGCATTAAGACTGAAATCAGGGCAAACAGCTAGCCTGGCTCTGCCCATAGGTAACTAAATCTGCCTGTAACCTTATTTAATGGACACAGGTGAGAGTGGTATTAATCTTCCTGACAAAAAGCTCATAGGGCTATTTCCCAAAATGTTAACCGTTTCTTTGTAACTTCTCTGGACACAGGAGGAAGTTGAATCAATGTGCTTCCTATCATCTAAACGTCCTGTTAATGAGCTCCTGAGAGCCGTGATGTGTTCGGTTCATGCTCCTCTGTGCAGTTAATGTGCAGCTGTTGGCACAAGTTCTGTCTCACAGCTTATTATTGGGACGTTGCAAAAGAAGGCAGCATTCGTCTGCGTTAAAGCGAAAATAAACAGAGTGATATATTGAGATGTCACATGTTGGCTGCCTGCCGTATGACAAAAAGCAAGACCGTCCCCAGGGAACGTATAGTATGTGTGTATGTCTGGCTGCTCCAGCTCCAGGGAGACGACTCCAGCCTTCTGCAGTAAACATATCACACGCTCCTTCCCTCTCGTTGTCTCTCTTCCTGTCGCAGTCTTCTCTCATGTATAGAGCACTCAATCTTTGACCTCTGATTCTGAACTCCAGCAGACCCTCTGCCCTTATCAGTCCATTTAGGCTGATACACACTGCACTTGATTAATGTCCCTCTTCCTGTGTGTGATGATCCTGGCTGTGTCCCGACCTCAGTGTTTCTGTCATAACTCCTGCCTGACAGATTTAGGTCTTTTCCTCTTTCTTCTGTGGCCCACAAACTGGATAACGGCAGGCTGCCTCCCTCTTCTTCCTTGACGCACACTCATGGACTGTTATCAGTCAAAAACTGCCATAAACAGGAGAGTCACCAGGCCCGCCATTGTGTTCAATCTTATCTCCAGACCTGCTCATAAGCTGGACAATCTATACAAACAAAGACCCACTTTTAGTCACTGCTTTGCTTTAACGGTTCTGACATTAAAGTTTAAAAGTATAATATGCGACATTTCTGCGTTTAAATGTAGGAGAGAGACACCTAGTGGCAGAAATGACATACTTTGCATTTAACCCTTTGAAACCCAAGCAGTTATTCCAAACGGTTTATTGTTGGCAACATGTAGAATAAAGTGATTTTTTAAGAAATCACTATTTTTTCAGCTTTGTTTGCCATTGCTCTCCCCTTCTAGGACTCGAAGCAGGTGGTGGAGTCGTACAAGTCCGGGTTCGAGCCCCCGGGTGATGTGGAGTTCGAGGACTACGGCCAGGCCATGAAAAGGACGGCGTCCGAGACCAGCCTGTCCAACGCCAGAGACAAGGAGAGGCCTGTTGGAAAGAGCAAGGGCAAACTGTGGCCTTTCATTAAGAACAAGAACAAGGTAACACATAAATGCACACTTTACACGGAGACACATTCACGCCTCGCTGGTTTTAGTGCATTTCCTTTAGGATTTCCCTCCCCTGGAGGTCACATGATTTTTGTGGGTTTCTGGGCTCGTAGGCTGTGTTATGTTATGTTGGTTCTGTCTCGTAAAAGAAATATATGTGTTCAGTGTCACATTTGTTGTATCTGTTACATTTACAGTACTGGTGACGTATTTAATTTAGTTTCATTTCTGTTTAGATTCTTTGACTTTCGTTAAGAAATCTGTTGCTAGTTCATGTTAGTATTGCCATTTTTGTTGTTATTATTTGCCACCCGTTTCCTCCTCCCCGGCAATCACCCTCACCGATTTTGGAAACTTCCTTCAGTAACACACACTAATGCATTTCTACTGTCACCCTGTGGTCGGACTCAGCTGGCAGATTTTAACTTTATCTGAATATAACAGTTTCCCCTTTACCGTTTCTCCATTGACTGGTGATAAACTCTTAATTAGCCTCCTTCAGTTTCCTGCTTCTGAACAGCAAAACTGATCTCTGACTGTCTTATGGGCTGGTGGCACTGTCGGTGCTGAACTAGAGCAGAGCATGAGTGAGTAACTGGGTGTGTGTGTGTGTGGGAGAGAAAGGCTGGAAGCCAGTGTGTGCAATGCTTAATGAGAAACCCCAGTGAACTGACTGTATGTGCAGAGGAAATGGTGTTCAAACTGATTGTGTCAGAACAGGATGTTTCTATGAGCGCCGGCCGATTCATTTTATGTTCAATCACGAAACTACAAAAACAAACCCAGTGATGCATTTTCAACCATTTTCACTGAGTTAGTGACTGAAATATTTGATTTTTTTTTTAATATTAAGCAGTTAATAAATACATTTAGAAAAAATTCACATTTAAGAAGCTGGAAGAAGAGAATTTAGCCTATTTTACTTAATTATTATTGAAATAGTTGCCTATTAATTAAGTAAAGGTTGAGTGGTTTGAGTCATTTTTACTTTTAAAAAATAACCGATATTTGCACTTCTATTTTATAAATTATATTATTTATTTTCTTTAGTTAAAAAAGAAGACATGTTTTCAGTTGATTTACATTTCCAGAAAATTAAGATAATGATATTTAAGATTATCCATTGACTTTGGAAACATCATGCATCTATTTAACTAAATATTGACCCAAATCATTGTGATTATGAGTTTTCTTATTATCAAGCAGCCGTAGTTTCTAGATTGTCTCTGCTTGGATACATTTTCTATGCAAGGTTTGTGGGAGCACAGAGAGCCTTACAGAGGTATTTCTACTTCACATGCACACATGCATGCAAGAACAACAGAAACACACACGGAAATAAAACACGATACCTTTATTTTAGTACAAAAGCACCATTACTGCCTTACAGAAACAGGGTTTTAGCGTTTTTTACTCTGTGTTTTGTAAGAGGGGTTTCTGAATCACTTGGCCATGCATGCGCACTGTGTGGTGTCTTAGAAACTCATCTCTGCTTCATTCTAACTCCACAACTTCTGGTTGATGAATTATGCAGTCAGATGTTTTGGGACAGCGATAAGCAATTAGATTCCTCTGATGATGACCTCAAAGCTGATATCCTCGGGGATGTGGTGGATTTCTCGTCCTAGCTGGCATGTGACGAGGTCGGGACAGAGAGGGAAAATGAAAGGGATCTCTAAAATGGAAGCCTGCATGCGCTTTGACTGAAACTCTGCTGTTTGCTTTGTTGCAGCCGCTTGCTTTAACACATTTTACGCTTCCTACTCACTTCTTCTTTTTAACTGTTTTTTTTTTATGTTTTATATGTTTTCTCCACAACATAACAACTGATACACTAGGTTTGACGTACCTTTGGTTGTCTTTTAATTTCTGTTTGGGTTTTCTGTTGTGTGTTTATTTTTTAATATTTGTCGGAGGCTTATTTATTTCGTTTTGTGTTCCCTCCTCCTTTTCCTCTTTTTTCGTTGGATTCTTGCCCCCTTCTTCTTCTTCTTCTTCCATGTTTTTCCTCCTCCTCTCCGTCACGGCTCCCTCTCTTACTGGTAGCTTATGTCCCTGTTAACGTCCCCCCACCAGCCCCCACCTGCCCCCCCAGCCTCATCCCCGCCCTCACCCTCTGCTGTTCCCAACGACCCCCAGTCTCCCAAGCAGCAAAAGGAGCCCCTCTCCCACCGCCTCAACGACTTCATGACCTCCAAACCCAAAATGCACTGCCTCCGGAGCCTGAGGCGAGGGGTAAGTGTGTGTGTCCAGCAAGCTTTGTGCACGTGTGTGTGTCCTACACCTGTATCTGAGCTGTGTACCTGCTGCGCTGTATGGGTGAAGGGAAACACAGGCCGACTCTATGAAGGTCATAATGCCTACATGGCATCATTGTAGAGCAGCTGATTGAACATTACCTCTGTTAGCAGTAACTGAATGCATCCATATGTAGGCACTGTGACCTCAGTTAGACAACAGTTCTCACATTGGTCCAATCACAGCTTTAATTCTCACCGTTTTCTGGGCAGAACTGCCTTCAAAATGAGTTCCATTCTTACAAAACTGTAGGGCTGAAGCAAGCTTGCATGCTCGCAAGCATGGTCATTGTAATTTGGCTAGTTTTAAGTGCAAGCCAAGCAAAACAATGAGCCTTATCTGATCATTTGAAAGCCACTTTTGCTGAAATGATCTCGTAAATAACTCGTAAACAACTGTTAATATGTGTAATGTTTAAGTAAGAGTCCTCCGATAAGCCCACTAGGGTTTCATGTCTCTATCTGCAAAACTTCCTGAACCCGTTCAGTATTTCTTGACTTAAGTTGTGCTAACAAAGAAATAATGACACTCATATGCTTCAAGCACAACAGACGTTTTTCGATGTAGACTATATTGGAGATCATTAAAGACAAAAACTTTCCGCTTCATAAAAAACTATAAAAACGAGGGGTAAACCAGATTTTAAAACAAGGCTGGAAGGTTTTATCGGCTAATAATAAGTAATCAGCCTGTTTGTGCGCCGTACTATTGTTATATTGACCTTTAAAAGTCCACTCAATCACAAAGTCAGGAAATTAAAGGTATATTTGGACCAAACCAAAGTGAGTCTCTGCCTCTTCTGGATACAAAAATCCCCGAATAACAAACAACGACCTGCCATGCAGAGTACTAATCCAGCTGCAGATATATCTGTCCAATCGTCCAGCTCTAGTGCAGCGTTCAAAATTTTATTTGAAATTCAAATTTCAGCGTGATGCATAAAGCTTCAAACTGTTTAGGAACAAACAGCCCTACTAAACCAGTCAAATGTGTGTGAACTGCAGCAGGCCTTTCACCTTCACTCATACAGCGCTCAGCCCATTTGCTTCTCCAGCATGCTTCCGTAGCGCATAACGATGAATCCATGGTACTTGTCTGACTCACCAGCGTTCTCTCCATCTTGTCCCTCTTCATATTAACTCTGTGCTCACAATGACAGTCCTTCCTCTCCCCCACCTTCCCCTCTTTGACAGAAATTAGCAAGTGGCCTGAGCAGTCTTGGCAGTAGCATGGAGACTGCAGTAGCTCCCTGCGCTCTTCTCTGCAGTCTTTGCTGGAGGCAGATTTGTTTTGGGTTTTTTTGCAAGTGATATAAGAGAAGAATATAAAGAAGATGCTCTTATTGTGAACAAAGTAGTGTTGTGGATATGGCAGCAGGTTGCCCCATGAGGTGGGAGGAGTCATTCATCAGACTTCCCGGAGGGTGGCTTTATCAGCAGCAGCCTGGTGGGTGTCATGACCAGTTCCCAGCCCGGTGTGTGTTGCAGTGGAATCGCAGGTCATAGCTCGGCTTCCCATAACACTCCAGCAGCTCGCCCTGACCCCAGGAATGGGCGGCGACTGGCACGTGTTCCTTCCGGACCCCACAAATACATCTTTTTGTTTACGCTCACATTTTGAGTAACTGCTGCCCTTTTCAAAGTAAAAACATCTGTATGAATTGGTGCTAACATGACGTCTGACAAGGCGAAAGAACAATGTGGTGCAGCAGCGCAGTGTGTGCGAGCTTATTGTAGAGGAAATGATTGAAGGTCGGGCAGAAAAAAGGGAAGTGTATATTTTTTCTAGCAGCGGACAGTTCTATCAGGAAGTGCACGTTTCTGAAAGCGGAAGTGCTGAAACAGCTCCTGAGAGGAGCGATAAAAAAAGAGTTAAATCAGATGCATTGTGTGAACTGCACACAGATTAAAAAGATTTAGTTTGACCTTACTGTAACATTTCATAGTACAGGAAAAGGGATGAATAAAGCCATAAAGTCTATGAGAGTAGAAAGCCTGTACTCCTTTCCATATCTCATCATTAATTAATTTGTTCACCCTTTCATGTCTCATGGCAGTTTCCTGTTTCCATTTTTCATGTATATAGATGTTGTTAAATGTAGAGTACATTTTTACAGTATGATTTCTTTCTTTTTTATAAATCTACCATATGTTTTGGTCACTAAAAGGCAGCAGAAGGCACATTGGTTAATCCAGTAAAATAACAACAAGTCCTTGAGGGACACCAGCCCCACTGCCTCACTGACACACACATTTTGGGCTAATGCCTCTGAACAGCTGCTGGTAGAGTGTCAGGGCAATTCCTCAGCTCCTCCACAAACAGGCCTGCATCCAGCAGGTCACACCAGGCTAACTAGCTGCACTGCATCATCAGTATCAGTATCAGTGCTCATTCTGAGGCTTGTTTTTGGTGAATAGGATAAAAGTTATAACTTGTAGATAATTCTCCAGTTGAATATGTTTTCTTAAATGTTGTAATGATCATCTATTACTTACTTTTGGTGAATTTAAAAGAAATCAACAGATACAAACTGACAAACTTTATTAAAATTTACACCTTAATGTGTATTTTGGATGTTTTTTTTGACTGTAGTATCTCTCCCCCTGAACAGGGTATTTGCAGTTATCTATATTTCCTCTAAAAGTCCTCTAGAAGTCTTTATACTCCCTATGGCAGACATAAGAAAATATTTATTAGTTATATAATATTTTGGGATTTTATTCTGAGCTGTCAGAACACATTGCATTGCTTGTTGTCTCGTAATGTTAGTACATAGAAAATAAAGTTAGTCCATTTTATAAATAAATTTAGATAATTACAAAGAAAAAGATCATTAGTAGTTATTGTTATGGCTTGCTGGGAACCATAAAAAATTAATATTTAACTTTTTAAATATATATAAGCTTTATTGTCCAAGCCCTGTTCTCCATTGTGCTTTGATATTTTGGCCGGTATGTTTATGAAACAGGTATTAAATTACATTTAATGTGGTTTTAATGAGTTGAACTCAATTTAAGGCAAGGTATTAAACCCACTTATATTTTTTAGTCACACATACAGGTAAATCAGTTTAAAAGGGCTCCATGATATGAGAAAAAAATGCAATAACATTGTTGCACATCACAGTAAAATATTTGCAATAAATAAACAGATATTAAAGTGCACTTTTTTCGGCCTCTTTGCTTTTATCAGTGTACCATTAATTGCATTGCAAAAGAATCAAAGGGAATTATTTATTTTATTTTATTGAACATATTGAACTGAACACAAAGACAACAGTGCAGATTTCTGCTGATACTCAATAAATCCTATGACAATAATAAAAAATATATTGTGCAGCTCTACAACATGAGAATGTTTGTTCCTCTCCCAAATCCTGGAAGGAGGACCGAGTGTCACATTAGACTCGTTGTGTCAGTTAAGATGTTCTGTGTCTCTGTCCAGTAAACGGATGTCTTCTCCTGCAGGAGAGCGTTTTGTGTGCTGCTTACTAGCCGTCACATCCATCCTCAGCACCTGTATGTGCGCGTGTATGAAAAAGCGAAAGCATGTGTGTCTTTAGGAGTCAAATTAAGAGCGTATAAGAGCTTTAAGTCGTCAGTGCTGTTTTCTGAGTTCTCCCTGACAAAGCTGTGTTCTTTCTGACGACCACCTCAGCAGCAAACCCCGCACTCGCTCAATTGTCACAAAGAGCTTATGAAGAGGACTCTGGGTCGGCCCACATATGCTTTCGAAGCCAGGCAATATGTTGTAAGTGTGTGTGTGATGGGCGTCCGTGAGTACCAGCTGCGTGTGTATGTGTGTGTGTTTGGTTCAGGTGGCTGGAAGAAAGTGTGAATAAATACCGGATGTGTGATTAGTAGAAGCCATGTACGACACATACAGCAGCCTTAATAATAAGTCATTCATAATGATATATTTGTGACACATTGGTCACAGTTAATGAGGAGAATCTCCTCACAAAGGAGGCTGCTGTCTGCGCCCGGCTCAGTATTGATCACATGGCGAGGACGCGTGTAGGAACGGGACGAATGATCGGATGACTTCATCCCACATCACATGTATCCGCTTGAGGTTTCTTGTTGCTCGCTGTTGTCCCGCAGCTGTTTAAGGCCCCCGCACCCCCCACCACCCACCGAGCATCCACAAGGGGTCAATTCACAAAGTGTCACGAGCACCTGAGGATGTGGGGGATTATGGGCATGGAGATCCACCCAGCATCACCCCGTCCTCTTGCTATTTTCCGGTGGATGTAACATTAGGCGAGGTGTTGGTCACACTTTGGATCTGGGTTTAAGCCTACATTACCCAGAATTCACCCCTCCAGGGCTTTCTTTGTGCTACTGCAGCTGTTATCTGTCTGTCAGGACCATGTTTACCTGTATATCTGTGTCTGTCTGCGTGGTTGGAAAGAGTTCAGTTACATTTACCAAACTCAATAAGAATCACACTAATAAAAGCTCTAAAGAGCCAATTTAATATCTGCTGAAAGGGAACTACACATTTATCATGCAGCTTATTTACAGCAAAGTGCAGCACTCAAGTAATCACATGATTTATTACATGCATGCTCAGAGCAGCAACAGCCAATCAGTGATAAGTGTTTACCCTGAACCTGCCCTATTGTTCATTCTGTATAGAAATTGAAAGTTTAATTTATTGGTGTCATAGTCCTTTATTTCTTTTATAGCAATTAACATACGACATAAGGAACAAGCCAGTATATTTATATAAATGTAAAAATAGATGTTTCTTTTTCTCTTCATGGTTCTCAATTAGACTGCAAAAGTGAAACTATAAGGATATATATGCATACAAAAAATTGTAAAATCCATAAACACAAATACAAGAAAAACAAATGACACTTATGCATCTCTGACAGTGGTTTTGATTGCATGAAGCGCTGTGTTTCCCTTTAATTTCAGAGCATTTTTAAATTATGAGAAACAGCTTCTACTATTAAATTTGCAGGCAGCAGGAAGTGGAAAGGATTTTTGATTTTATCTTCTATTTAAGGTTGAAATTTACTTTCACAGGCCCAGATTTTAGGTGGACACTTAAATAAAAAAAACAGGTTTGTTAGGATCTAGTTTGGGCCTTTTTTTTTTATGTTTCTAGGGGTTAGATATGGACTCAATTCTAACTTTATGAAGCATTTTTATTACTCTTTATGTTCTGTAAGTAAAGCTTCACACATAACACAGTTGGGAATAATGTGGTGTTGGGAGTTGAGGCCGGGAATCATGGTGGTAACAGGTCATTCCAGGTGGACGACTTGATTAGTGTACTAAAGTGAGTAGAGCTCCTCGGTGCACCAGCCTGTGAGCCTCTAACAGGATTACAGGTCATCTGCTCCGGCACCAGCAGCCAAGTGTTGTTAACCTGCTCTGCACTCTGTTCTTTGTGTTCAAAACAAGCAGAAATCACACCGCAAATTACTCTAAATAACTCTATCTCTACAAAGATTTCTTTTTTTCATGATTACTTTTATTTGCTTCTGTACATTCATTTTAAATATCTATCAACAGGAACATGTGTAGATTCTCTTTTCCTCTGATAGTTTTGAAAGACTCTCCAGCTTGTCTGTGTACAGTATCTGCCTCCATGTCAACGTATGGATCTGCTCATGTGTTTATGCTTTTGGCGCCCTCTGCTGCCACGTGCGTGCCATTGTAATGGCAGCAGAGAGGGATCAAGAAGTAAAGGGTACATCCGTCCCTGTCGCAGTCACCACCCCTCTACTTCTTCTTTGTTTACATTTATTTTCACCCGTCTCCCCTCAACCCCCCCCCCTCCTCATTCTTTACCTCATGCTTGTGCTGTAGGTTGGCCTTTTTGCCAACTTATTTCTCATTTTTCACTCATCCATTATATTAGAAGTGTCAAACTTCACCACATTAGAAAAGAGTGGGGCAGAAAAAGAGCTTTTTTTATGACACAATATATAAATCCTTCAGTATTTAAGCACTAAACTATACCCTCTTTTCCTTTCATGGTGAAGTTTGGCAAAGCGTTCTCATAAAATACATGAAAGCTATTTTTATTTTAAGGAAGATGAAACAAATGGCCGTGTTTCTGCTGATGTTGACTGATGTCTCTTTCTCTCTCCTGCTCCTCGCCATTTCTCTCTCCTCTCCCCCCCATGAAGCTTTCTCTCAAGCTGGTAAGCATGACCGTATATAACCTCACCTCCGTTAGCGGCATGACCTTAGCACGCATGTCACGTCCTCCCAGTAACACATTGTTAATAACGTTTTGTACGCCGTGTGCTCTCTTGTTTTGTTTTTTTGACTTTTTGGAGTTTAAGTTAATCATTTTAATCTGTGCAGTGACACAACGATGGACCTCAGACTCATGTCGTTGTCTCATTTGTGTGTTATTTTTGTTGTTTGTTTTCGTGTTGTGTGGTTGTGTTCTCGTCTCGTCTCTCCCAAACTGTGTGTCTGTGTGGTGCAGATCACACTCAATTCCCACGTCCGGAATCTCATTGAGGTGATCAGATTTACTCTATGTTCTACCTGTCTGTCTCGTAGTCTGTCTGGTAGTCCTTCTTGTCTCGAGGAACCGTAACAAACACTAACCTGATCTTATGTAGTTGTTGCTCACTCATGTGCTCACACTGCATGCCGATATCGTATTTTTATATGTATGTGTGATGGCAGGCCTCCTCAGAATATCAACAAGACTCACTTGGAGGATTAATGGAAAAGTGAAAGTCATATTTTGGGATATACATTTATTTGCTTTCTTGGCAGCAGATGCTTAGATCAGCATTTAGACTGGAAACAGGTGGAAACACCTCACCTCAAAAACTAGGCTAGCTGTCTCCCCCCGTTTCCAGTTGTTATGCTAAGCTAAGCTAACCACAAGTTGGATTCATATTCATTCATTAGATATTGTCTCTCTGCAAGAAAGCAGATAAATGTATTTCCCAAAATGTCAAATTAAGCTACTTTGTAATGAAAATGAGGCCTTTTCATGATTTCCATCATTTTAACATTCTTTAGTTAGTGTTTTTTAAAGCTGATTACACACAGAACAATCAGTAGATTCTCGTCCATCCTGAGTTCATCACAGTACAAACAGATGGCTGAATGTCTGCCCATAGTTTTAGTTGGTTTATCTCCATAGATAGTGTTCTCGTTTGTCTTGGGTGAAATAGAGAATGTAAACACTAATACATGACCTCTGCACTGTAACTGATCACTGAGAAAAGGAGCATGTCCCTGCATGATGACTGACACCATCTTTGTTATGTTGCATGCTGGGTAAGTGTTGCGTGCTGATACAGGCAGAAGGGGTAAGGTCACCATGGTAACCTAGCTGCTTGTGTTTGACCTGGCCTCACGTGCAGTGAAGTCCGTAGCTCCAGCAGTAATATGTGACCCATCTCAATGAGATCCGATCAGGCCTCGACCTATTCAGTCAGTGCACGTTTATCTTCGTGGAGAGGTCTGGAACAACACGGCAATCACACGTTTTTCTTCCTATTTCACTTAAACTTAATGACAGACGACGTCATGGTGCCCCAAAGAAGTTGGTATATAAATGAATGTATGAAATTATTAAAACTGAAATAGCATTAATATAATAATGAGTTAACTATTAGGATTTGTATAATGCCCTGCTAGCAGTTTGCATGAAAGTGAAATCAAAAAATTTAACAAAAGCAGGTAAAGATATGTAATGAAGGTAACAAATCTATACCTTTAAAAATTGAGATTAACAAATATTTCTCAATTTTAAAGTTTATTAATGGAAAATTCTTTATATATTTTTTTATTTTTTAGATTTATTTAATCTTAATTTTTATTTTAAGATGAAATAAATCTAAACTCTAAAATAAAAATTTTACTGACTTTTTTGAAAATTTAACAAAAAAATGAGTTAAAAATGTCAAATAAAATAAAGTAAGAGAAAAAAAATTTAAATGTCCAAAAATATTTCATAAAATAAAAATAGAAACAAAACAAAATGTACAAAAATATGTAATAAAATAGAAAAATAGATTTAAAAAAAATCTAAAATAAAATAGAAATCAATACCTAATTATGAAAACAAATAATGATATGAATTAAGAGAATTTATTTAACACTTTGGGGCCCCGTACAGATGATCTAGCACTGAGACACAGCGAGCTTCAGAGAGTTACACTGAGACCTTATGTCCACAGAAAGTTGGAGACATTGCTGAGCAGTATGACTCATCAGCTGCAGACTGGAAACCTTCATCAGGAAATATGACCCTTGTCCAGCCAAAAAACCTCTCACTCTCACTCATCCTCTGTTTTAAGAACACAGTCCCGTCAGAGAGCAGCCCCATTAGCCGGCTCACTCTGAAACACTATATGATCACTAATAGGATGCAGCTAATACTTTTATTACATTTCCGATGCGTGTGCAGAGAGCTCTGGATGAGGCGCTGCGACTGAATAGGTGAAAGGCCTCGAGTCCATACAGAAACAAACATCCCAACTCTGAGCGAGTGTGTGTTAGAGCAGCTGCAGTATCTCCTGCAGGTGAATTATGTGGCTGGAACAGAAACAGAAAAAGAGCTCCCATTTGTGGAGCTGTTATCCATTTATCCCTGAGTGGTTCACAGGGTTTACAGCAAAGGGAGATACTGCACCTAACTAGACAACAGCCCTGTTAAAACAGCAGCACATCACATAATTACTTCTGAAAGCTTGTTTTCTTCATCTTATGCTTTCTTTCTGATTTTTTTTTCTTCTCTCAGGGCTCTGGACCAGAGGACTTCAGCCACCTGCCACCAGAACAGAGGAGGAAGAAGCTCCAGGGGAAGATAGATGATCTGAATAAGGACATCCAAAAGGAGATGGACCAGAGGTATCTTTTTAAAGCTTTTTTTATGAGAGGTGGTGTTTGTTTTTATCTTGTAAACGTGCTACAAAGACTGACTTGTAATTTTTTCTCCCAGGGACGCTCTCACTAAGATGAAAGACGTGTACGTGAAGAACCCTCAGATGGGAGACCCGGCCAGCGTCGACCCGCGGCTATCAGAAATAGCTCAGAACATCGAGAAGCTCCAGTTTGAAGCGCAGAAATTTGAGGTAAGCTCGTGCCACTGTGAGCTCTTCATTGCTGGGCGTGTGTGCTGTCAGTGCAGGCGAAGCTTTCTTGTTTGGTTTATCCGAGGCAGTAAATAATGAAGGAGTTCAAACACACGTCTCCGGCTGGGGTCGTTCCAGAGAAGTCTGCCGCTCGTCCATATTAGGGCAAGATGTGATGCAGCTGGAGGGAGCGGTGTGCAGGGGGAGAGGGAGAGGAGCCCCACAATAATAACCTGCTGTAACCTTGTAGATAGATGGAAGTTTGTACTTCACAGAAGTGCCTTATTGCCCATTGGAATATGTAGAATATAGTTTACCACAAAGCTGAATTATTTTTTTGTTGTTTTCAGCAGACCTTACAAACTACTTGATATATATTGTCTGTCAAATGTATTTATTTGTTATTTTTATATATTGAAAATAAGTTTATAGTAGGTTGTGGAAGTGCAAATGTTACAACATAGTTAATCTTATTTATATTTCTTATTTTTAGATTTGTGTGTGTGTATTTGAATGATAATTTATTTTGTCATTTATTTTATTTTTGTATTTTTAAAAAATGTGAATTTAAGTAAAAAAAAATATAATGCTTCAATAAATGCATGATGCTTTCATTAGAGCATTACAAATAATCATAAACTAGTTTGAAATTCAATCACAATAATTTTTGTGCAAAAGTTGCAGAACATGTGCTGCTTGTCTGTGTTCTGTCATATAAATATTAAAGTGAATATTTTTTGGATTTTTAACTGAAAAGACAATTCAAGACTTCTTCTTCGACTTGAACAAGGTGGGATGGACATTTCACATTAAATCTATTCATTAAGAAAATAATCAGCAGATTAATGGATAATAAAAATAACTGCAATTGTTAGTTGCAGCCATAGTTCGTGTTTAATAATCTCAACATCTCAAATTCTAGTTTCTGATTCACGGATAAAAAGAAATCCACGATGCTTGAAATAAATGATCAAGTCATCACGTAGGAACAAAGGGAAGCTGCCTGCAGCCAACACATGTAACAACTGTGTGTGTGTGTTTCAGGGCTGGTTAGCAGAGGTGGAGGAAAGGATGCCATCCAAGAGCGATACACACCGGAGAAGTGGACTCTATGAGACCCAGAACAACACAACTGTGAGCAACAACTGTGCGCAGGACAGAGAGAGGTATGGTATACTCTGACAAACACCAAACACTCACTCATATGAAACATCCCGGAGTTGTTACGCACCGTACTTCTTCGGAGGAAAACTATGTATGTTTTCACAGTATATTTACTGTGTGTGTGTTGGCCCTTGAGCAGCCCGGATGGCAGCTACACAGAGGAGCAGAATTCAGAGACTCAGGTCAAAGCCAACATCAACCCCATCCCCCCCACCTCCACCACGCCGGAGTTCGACGATGAGTTCGACGACGAGGAGACCCTGCCCACCATCGGCACCTGCAAAGCCTTGTACCCGTTTGAAGGTAAAAACCCTCACAGCTGAACGCTAATATTTCAAAATACTCTCATTTCTGTGGAAGCAGATGTGATGACTGAATGAGGAGGAGTGGGAGGAGTGGGTGGGACCTTTCTGAGGAAACTGTGGAGGAGGAGAGTGGAGAGGAACAGTCATTTTTTCCCCTTACAGTATTTTAAAAAGTTGAATCTGGCAAATTCTCAGAGGCCGATCGATCTGAGGGGTTACAAATACAGGTGATCTCCGTTGGAAAGAAAGATGTGTGGACTTTTGACTGTTGAACAGCAGAAATAAAAGGATCAGTTCTCAGAGTTAAAAAGGCATCTAGTATTTTATGTATTGAAACTTTTTTGGAGTTAGTTTCCTACAGCAGCTCAGGAAATCTGATACAGAAATGAAGCTCATCTACATGAAGTTATTTGAAGCTAGTTCCTCAGGGCGAACATCACTATATTCATGCTGCCATCTTGCCTTTTGTCCTCCTCCTCTCGCAGGTCATAACGAGGGCACTATCTCGGTGGCGGAGGGCGAGCTGTTGTATGTCATAGAAGAAGACAAAGGCGACGGCTGGACGCGAGTGCGCAGAAACGAGGACGAGGAGGGATACGTCCCCACATCCTACGTCGAGGTCTTTTTGGAAACAAATGCCAAAGGTGCTATGACATACATTTAACTCAACAAGTGTGTGTTTCTGTTACTGTGAGTCAGTAAGTTTCCATTCATGGCTACACGAGCAGGGCAAGTTATAGAGATTGTTACTGGTAGCTCAGATACACACACACACTTCCTGTCTCTCTCAGAGGGAAGGACCAATCAGATTGTGCCTCATGACAGTTGTTGTGGCTGATAGTGCGAGTACACTGTCGTTGCTCTGAAAACATTTGTTAATGTTTAAGAAATGACACTGAATGTGAGCTGAGCCAGGCGGGTGTGTGTACAAGAAGGAAGTGTGTGAAAAGAAGCTTCTAGTTCCTCACCTCCCATTCACTGCTGTGCCACCTAGTGGTCACACAAAATAACACACGACACCACCAGTCAGAGCTTAGCATGATGGGACGAATCACCCACAGACAATGATCACATGTACATTTCAAACACACACTACTTGATTTCTCTTTTTATATACATTTTGTGTTTTTTTGTTAAGACAGTATTCCACTCAAATCCACATGCTTTTAATCAAGATCCACAAACTCAGAAGAATCAGTATGTTGTTAAATCTGAGCTGAGTGAATGTATGCAGCAAGTGAAAGTTATTGTGTTTTGGTCACTTGTTGTCCCCTAAACGGAAAGCATGCTCGATGTGCAATCATGCAGATGTTTATTTCAATCTGCTGTAAAATATGAATACATATTAAAAAAGATATTTTTGTAGGCTAAACAAAAAAAAAATGCTGAATAAAAATGCGCCCCCTTCGAAATGTTGCATGCTGTAGATTAATCATAGTGCTGTTACAACATGAAAGGAATTATTCTGCCCTCCTTAGGGGTAATTTTATAAAATTATTAATGAAATTAGTAACTTATAGCCCCCTTAAAATGTGCTTTCTTTTCTTTTTTAATCCACCTTTTTTAATTGATAGTGCTGGGCTGTTCTGGTCCTTTTTTCCAGGCCAGTGGTAAAGGATTAAAGGACTGAGAATTAGCTGTACTGAGCTATATGGTGAGACTGGGCTGAGATATGGAGCTGGTCGTGACTTTAAAGCTTTGTGGTTTTCTTGCAGCACCTCCGTGCATTTACTGTGAAAGCATGGTGTGTACGGCCTCTGTGTCATTTCAACTCACCGCTACAATAAGACATCATCAGCCTGTTTACATTAAAATTAACATGGGTTCTGGTTGATCTGATAACAAGTGGACAGCTCTAAAAACATTTCAGTCCTGCCATTAAAATGCATCTCCACGAGTGTTGAGGGACCACCTGCGATCAGATTTCACTTCCCTGCTCTATATGCAAATAAACAGAGTAAACACATGGCGAATAAGGCACACAAAACAACTGACGAATGTCTGTCGTAATATCATACAGAAACGTGAACCTGGGTACATTTTATGAACCTAAAACTGTAAAAGTGTGATGCTGAGGCAAGAGCAGTGTGCAGGATTTTCCTTTTGTGAAAAACACAACATTAACTTTCCAAAACACCTGCATCTGAGATAGTTGGATTTGTGAATAGGTCCTTTTATATGAACCTAAAACTAAAAAAAGCATGAAACTATCTACCCCACAAACATCTGTGCCTTTGTCGGTAGTGTGTCAAATCTTTTTCCTTAACAAAAACACCAGAATCACTGACAGTATGATAATAAAAACACCCAAAATATAGAATTGACTCTCAGTGGTTTCTGGGACATAAGAAATACAGCAGCAGCAGGCTAAAAATGCTTTGTTTACTTGCAGAGAGCTTGTCTGTTTACATGAAACCCCACAGATCAAAGAGTCCTTAATGTAGCCCAGGACACATTCCTGTACACACGGCTAAGAGACTGTGGTCATATGTGGACCTGACCACCTCTAATTGTGGTCTAAGTGATCGAATCTTAAAAGTGTCCTCGAGTGTGTTCACACCTGCACTCAGTGCCGTGTGCTTGTGGTCAGATCACCCAGTATGCATGTTAATTCCATGTCTAAACTGGGCCTCTGTGCTACTTTTCAAGATTGGCTTTGACTCAAAAATCATCTTTCATAACTCATTACACAAGCCTTTGTTTAACTCCTTTTTTTCAATCAGCTTTGACGGCTTGTTACTGGCACAGCATGAGGTTCTTTTGTGCAGGATGTCATTTCACGTCGGAGCTGTAAACACATATTTCACGTCTCCCGTAGTTTTTAAATCAAACAGCATCTGAAATGTGTTGCATGCTGCAGCATTTGTGGGATTTTTGTCCTCGTCATGACCCGATTTCAGCATGTCGTGACAAAGTGAAGTGGCTGTATTCTCAAATTGGAAGAAGCTGAAAAGGTTTTTAGTTAAACAGATAAATCTGAGTTAAAGGTCTTTGACACATACAGATTACTCTAAAGTAGTTTTGTGCACACAATGACTTCTTTCTTCCTCTTCTCCATATCTGAATGTTTGGGTGTCGATTTTCATTTAAAGCTATCTAACTTTTCTTTTTGTCACTTTTTTGTTTGTTCGTATTTTTTTTTCTTTTTTTTTTTTAATTGCAGATTCCTAAAAGTGTGAGGCTGGCTGAGGAATGGCAGGGCAAGCAGCCTCGGAGAAACCACCATGTTCTTCCTCACGCGCTCACAGAGTCAGAGAGAGAAAGTGAAAGATGACCCGAATCTGATTTGAACGCATCTCAATTTCCAAACCATTACGAGACAAAACTTATCGGCAGCGCTGCGCTTCCTCTGCGGCACTCTGCGATAAGAGAAATCCATCTAAATTTTAGCGCTCATAACCTTTTCCATTCTTAACACCCATACAGCAGTCACAACCACAGTATACAATTTGCTTTTTGTTGTTTTCAGCAAAGCTTTGCTTCTTAATGTAACTAACTCCGCTTGCACCACGCGCGGTCATGAACGTGCTGTTGGCTTCCTCACTCTGAACGCCTCCCCTGGCTCTGCCACTTCTTTTTCCTTACCTTTGCCCCCATTGCACACACACACACAAATGGCGGAGGGTGTGGTCAGAGACAGGATGGAGACCAGCAGGAGCCTTAAAGGACAAAGGACCTGAACCTTCATCCGGCGGTGTGTATGTGTGCGAGACGTGACCTCCTCTCTCGCTCTTTGACTCAGAGGAGAATCACCCTGGGCTCATCTGTCCACATGTGGAGCTTTATAAACCTCATGGTCACCCTCTGCCACTAAAATCAGCTCCATATTCGCAGGTTTCAGAAGAAGAAGGTGCTAATCATCTTTCTGTATGTTTCGTGCTTCTGTTGTGTCTGTTTGAGCTGAATGTTTGTATGCATTAGTGTTGTCTCGATACTGGACTTTCTAACTTTGTTACAATACTTGAAAATATTCTATATTATTTTTGATACAACAGGGAAAAGCAGGGCAACAGACGGAATAAAATGTGAGATTTTTTTATTAAAAGATAAATATTAGAAGGACAGGAGTTAAAGTTGTTATTTGGAATCAACCGGCGTGACAACAAATTATTACTGAATAAGATGAGTGACGAGAAGAGAGCGCCGTCAGTGGGGAAGGGAGGAGGCGGGGCTAAATAGCCCACAACCTTTAGGATATGATACAGAGGCTACGATATGCCTTGCAATGCTCTATTTTAAACCGCACAACCTAAAACACAATTCAAGCTGACAGATCTTGAAAGTAAAATAAGTCAAGTTCTAAGTCAAGAGCTACAAAGACAGAAAGGAATTAAAAAAATTAAAACGTAAAATGGGTTTCTGTTCTGTGTAATATAGATTGACCTTAAAGAGGTGATATTTCTTTTGCAAAACCACCATCACAGTATTTTACTTGGCAAGGATTGGGCTTGTACCGAGAGGGCCGCCGGTTCAAATCCCTGACTGCCCTCGAGCAAGGCACCTAAAACCCTGCAGCCCCCGATCGCAGAAATGCGCCCACTGCTCCTGAGCATGGTGCGTTCACTGGTGTGTTAAAGGATGGGTAAAATGCAGAAGACAACCCAAAAAATCGAATCTTAATTTCTGCAATACACACATCAGCAGGGAATCTGTCATAATGTATTGCCATATAAAACATTTTTTTAGCAGCTCTAAAGTAGGCATTGCAGCGGTGTGTGTCGGAGATAA